>JBCEWC010005872.1:0-24098 GCA_038996855.1 Solanum aculeatissimum | reverse complement strand
CGACGGACTGCGTCGGTTAGTCCGTCGCTGCATTGAGCGACGCAGTCCGTCGCTTTCTTGGCCGTCGCTTTTTCGCAGTTTTTTAGTAGTGATTGAAAGAAGGGCAGCTAAAACTTTCAATCCTTCACTCACACTTTTCTTCTCTCTTCTCTGCACCATTAATGGTGATGAGTATCCACTGAAGCTAGACCAAGTTTTAACATGGTATCAGAGCTAGGTCACTCGATTTTAGGTCTAGTTGTTCCTAATTAAAGAAGCTGGTGTTTGTAGAAGAGATTCAGAGAGAAAACCTGTCAATTCAATAAACTTAGATCGATAAAATCCGATAGAAGTCTGTGCTATTTTTTGAACAAAACAGAGAAGATAGATGGAACACACAGTAGATCAACGTCCTCCAAGGTCATCAACACAACATTCACAACCTGAGAAATTCACAGACATTCATTCTAGAAGCCCTTTGTATCTTCATCCATCGAATACTCCAGATAGCATTTTGATATCACAACAATTAACTGGCATTGAAAATTATACTGGTTGGAGTAATTCCATGAGAGTTGCATTGTTGGCTAAGAACAAGATAGCCTTCATTGATGGAACCTGTAAAAAGGAACAATATAAAGGAGATTTGGAGCATGAATGGAAAAGGTGTAATGCCTTTGTTTTATCTTGGATCTCCAATTCTGTTTCAAAGGAATTAGCTAATGGATTAATTTTTTCAACTAATGCTCATAGTGTTTGGAAGGACTTGAAGGAGTGGTTTGATAAAAGAAACCTCACTAGAACTTATCAATTGTATCGAGAAATATACACCATGAGTCTAGGAGATCTTACAGTTTCTGAATACTATTCTAAGTTGAGAAACCTATGGAATGATCATGTTTCATTAGTATCGCTCCCAACATGTGAATGCAACAAATACAAAGAGTATGCAGATCACATGGAAAACCAGAAACTCATATAGTTTCTGATGGGGTTAAATGAAACATTTGCCCAATCTAGGAGCCAAATCTTGTTGACAGTTCTTACTCTTAATTTGAATCAAGCCTACAACATGATCATGCAGGATGAGAGCTAGAGAATGCAGTTTATATGATTTCTACTTCAATTTTGCCTCTCCAACAAGTAGATATTAATGATCCTACAACACTAGCCTCAGTACAACTCAACAAGTTCAAGAAATCAGGAGATTTGTATTGTGAGCACTATTATTTAAGAAACTATAACATAAAAAACTGCTACAAGCTCATAGGATACCCAATCTGATCACAAGTATGGGAGGAAAATTGCTATGGACAAAGGTGATAGAAAGCCACATTATGGAGAAGAAAAACAAAGATTTGGAGGGGATAGGTCACAAAGGTTTGCTAGAAATAGGAAACAACAAACATATAGTGCATGTGTTAGGGATGAGTGTGAAGATGGAAGAAGTAGCACACAACAAAACTATCAACACAATGTGAGTCATCTGGAGAGGAGTTTGGATACTGGAGGTAATTAATCTATATCAATGCTTGTACATTCCTTTACACCAGATCAGTACCAACACATCATGAAGATACTGGATAATGACACTGCTTCACAAGGAAATGTGGCAAACATGGCAGGTATGAATCAAAGGGCAGGTATGAATCAAAGGGCTCCTACTTCTCTTAGTTCAAGAAGATTTTATGCAAGTTTAGACACATCCTCTTGGGTGGTTGACACGGGAGCTACTAATCACATGGTCTATAATCTGGAATCCTTACTTAACTTCACTTCTATACATCCATTTCTTGACAAAGTAGATTGATGAGTCGTGAAAATGTGACTCCGATAATGCTTTTAACTTAGAGTTTTTGTGAGTTCTCAAGCAAATTTATGAGTTTAATGTTTTGTTTAGTGGTATTTTTCAGAAATGAGGCTAAGACATGGATTCAGATAAAATAAAGCCTTAAAATGAAGAAACTGGGTTGAGCCAGGCCCACAGGGTCATGTGACCTTACACGATCCATAGGGCAGTCATCCAAATGACTGGTGTGCACCACAGACTGGAGGAAAATATAAATGAATCCAAGTGAGACTTCACGGAAGGCCTCACGGCTCGTGAACCTTCTCACGGACCATGGGTCCACTCGTGGCCTCGCACTTGGGCATTTCCAGGAGATACTCAGAGGATTGGAGCTAAATATCACCAAAGGCACAACATACGGAGCGAGTCACAGACCATGAAGCAGTACACGGGCCGTGTACCCCATCCTGTGGATCATGTTCTTGAAACAGTGACCATTGAAGTAGTGGATGAAATGTTCAAGTGCAACTCTAAGTGGCAGTACACGGTCTGTGAGCCATCAGACAGACCGTGAACTAGACCATGGGCCAACACTTCAATTTTGTAAAATCACAAAAGGCACTAAAAGACTCAAGGTAAGTCTCACGGTACCTTGCATGGACCATGGGAAGGCGCACGAACCGTGAATGTAACCATCTCTCTGACGTGGGACACCGTGGAAAATACAAAGGATCACGTGAAGTGAAGTCACACGAGACCCACCACGGGCCATGTGACGTCTTATGGACCATGAAGGGAGCAGTGAAAATTCTAAAAAGGCCAAGTGATAGTACACGGACCATGGGATGAACTGTGAAGTGCCTCACGGTCTGTGTAGTCTCCATTGACCATACCGAAAGCCAATTTCTCTATTTTAATTCAGGTTAGGTTTTCTTTAATATATATATACATTTTTAGTTCATTTTTAATAATCAAGAAATGTTGGAGACAGAGTTAAACGAGAGAATGAAACTTTTGAAGGTTTTTCATCTAATTCATGGGTTTTCATCCGCTTGTTTGTGATTGTAATTCGTGAATTATTTGTGTATTCAATTGTAAGTTCTATTTTTGATTTCTTCATCTTATTCTAACTTGATTTCTTCAATTATGCTAGGCTAAACTCATAACTAGGATTTTAGGAATTATGATAACTAACTAAGATAGGCAAACTTGGGGTAAAATTCGAGAGTGATCGTTATATACATTGTGAGAATTTTTTAATTTAATTTATATCTTAATGAGTCGCCGCATTAGGGTAAGCCTGTATTCATTACATGCCCGAGAAGGATGTAGTGATTAGTAAAAGAACCCTATGACAGAATTCAGAGTTGTTAACCTAGTCTAAGTGCTCGATATCGGAAAGTGAGAGCATCCTGGGGTCCATGGCAAGGGGCAGAAAGGGTAAACGTCCTGAGACTGGAAAGTGATGAACGAAATGCACCTAAGAGAGATCGAACGGTGAATTAGGTGTTAACTATTTGCTTTAATCTGTGTATGTGATCACAATCGTAGAATCCTTAAGTTTGAATATCGAAGTTGGTGTCTTGGAGAACGCAATCCTAGTCTTGTAATCAATTGTTGAACTCCAGTAGTCACAATTAGCTAGTTGTTATTAGAATACTCTTGCAATTTAGTCTTTTAATACACAAAACCCCCATTTACATTATGCGCATTTATTTTGAAAATAGGTATTACATCTGGAACTAAGCGTTGATAGATATAGTCTCATGCATTTCCTATGGGATCGACCCCAACTCTTGTTAGGTTCTATATTTGATCAACGACCGCTTTACTCTTTATTTGGAGTTTAAATTTGGACATACCATAGATCTCCCAAATGGTCAAATCATAGAAGTTAAACACATTAGTGCAGTAAAACTTTTTGATAACCGTATACTTCACAATGTGCTTCATATACCTCATTTTGAATATAACCTGTTGTCAATCTCTAAACTTACCAAAGAACTTCATTGTTGTGTATCTTTCTATCCTCATTTTTGCCTGTTTCAGGACCTTTACAATGGCAAGGTGAAGGGGACTGGTAAGGAAAAGGAAGGCCTATATCTACATCCAACTACCAAGAGGCCATCATCTGTCAAGAATCCTATTACTTCCTCACTTTGCTCTATTTCTACACTTTCTCAACACATTTCTACACCACTTCAAGATGAGTCTTCACTCTGGCATCTCAGACTTGGACATGCACCAATTGTTGTTCTTTAGAAGATCCAGTTTATTAAGTTCTCATTTCATGAAAAAAAGTTCAAATTCTGTCCTATATGTCCTCTTGCTATACAAACTAGATTTCCTTTTCCTAGCAGTTGTACAAAATCTAATGTACCTTTTGAACTTGTGCATATAGATGTTTGGGGACCATATAAACAAAGTACTTATAATGGATATAAATACTTTCTCACTATTGTTGATAATTGTTCCAGGATGACCTGGATTTACTTGTTAAAGTTGAAAAGTGATGTTATTGTTCATATTACTTTTATTATCAATCTTGTTAAAAATCAACTCTCAACCTCCATTAAACTATCACATAATGGATTAGAATTCTTTAATGCTCGGTTTAATTCCTTTTTTGACTCCTTTGGCATCATCCATCAAAGTTCATGTGTGCACACCTCGCAACAAAATGGGATTATTGAGAGGAAACACAGACACCTCCTTGAAATAGCTAGAGCTCTTAGATTCCAGGCTCATATACCACTAAAATTCTAGGGAGAATATGTGCTCACTGCAGCATACCTCATTAACAGACTTCCATCTTCAGTTTTATCCAACAAATCACCCTATGAAGTGTTCTATGGTCACCAACCTAATCTAGCTAACATTAAGGTCTTTGGCTGCCTTTACTATGCCACCAAGCCTAACTCTTATGACAAATTTTCACCCAAGGCTACTCCTTCTATTTCTATGGGATACTCAAACACTATAAAATGGTTCAAATTGTATGGCATATCTTCAGGAACATTCTTTGTCAATAGAGATGTGGCATTTAAAGAGTATATATTTCCCTTTCAACATCCCAGGTCAACCTTTTTAGCACCTGAGTCCACCTCTAATGCACAGGAATTCCCACCTGTTTAAGCTTTCTCTTACCCTCTTAATGTTTCTTTGCCTACACAGTCTTTAACCAACAGTTCTCATACCTCACTCATTGAGCCATTACCTATACAACCCATTCCTACATCCTATACTATTGCTCAAATTTCTACTTCTAGAAAATCCTCTAGAACTATTAAGCCTCCCTTACATCAACTACTCTAAAATCTCACCTTCCTACAAAGCTTATCTATCAGCTTTTTCTTCATCTATATCTAAGACTTTCTCATACACTCAAGTTGTCCAAGGTCTTAACTGGATACAAACCATGGACTAAGAGATTAATTCTCTAACAAACAACCACACTTGGAAGGTTGTGGATCTTCCTGCAGGTAAGACACCAATTGGTTGCAAGTGGGTATACAAGGTTGATGGATCTATTGAAAGATACAAAGCCAGATTGGTTGCTAAAGGCTTCACTCAACAGGAAGGCTTAGATTACCATGACACATTTTCTCCCATGTTCAAGATGGTGACTGTAAGGATAGGTATTTCCATAGTTGCTCAATCTCACTGGCCTTTGTTTTAGATGGATGTTTACAATGCCTTCCTCTAAGGTGATCTTTTAGAGGAAATGTACATGATCTTGCCTCCTGGACTTAGAAGTCAGGGGGAGCATAAAGTATGCAGGCTGCTTAAGTCCCTATATGGCCTAAAACAGGCTAGCAGGTAATGAAATTAAAACTCACTACAATACTTACTCATTCTAGTTTCACACAAAGTAAGTTGGACTGCTCATTATTCACTAAGAGAAATGAAAAGGGAATTGTGATCATACTTGTTTATGTGCATAATTTGCTCATCATTGGCAGTGATAGAGGACTCATACAGAAAGCCAAGGAGATTTTAAATCACAACTTTAAGATGAAGGGCCTAGGTGAGCTAAGGTACTTTCTGGGCATAGAATTTGCAAGGTCAGACAAAGGTATTATGATGAACCAAGGAAGATATGCATTAGAATAGATATCTGAGTATGGTGTAAGTGGAGGAAAGTGTATGCAAAACCACTTGAACAAAACCAAAAATTAACTAGTATGGAATATGATAAGATGTTTGAAACAAAAGACAGTGATCCAGAATTTAATTATAGAAGCCAATATCAAAGACTCTTAGGGAGGCCATTATACTTAGGAATTACCAGACCAGGTATTTCATATGTAATACAACATCTCAGTCAGTTCATGCATACACCAAAGAGGTCACACTATGAGGCAACACTACATGTGGTAATATACATCAAGAAATAACCTGTACTTAGTCTCCTGATGAGCAATAGAAACTTAAGGAAAGTTAGTGCATTTTGTAATGCAGATTGGGCTTCTTGTGTATTATCTAGGAAGTCAGTAATAGGCTTTGGAAAAAATTATGGAGACTCATTGATATCTTGAAAGTCAAAGAAGCAAACTATAGTGTCCAGGAGCTCAGCAAAAGTTGAGTACAGGAGCATAGCAACCACTGTGGCTAAGTTAGTATGTTTACAAAGGTTACTTAGAGAACTAAGAGTTGTTGTGGAACTACCTATGGAACTACATTGTGATAATAAAGCAGCATTACAAATAGCCTCAAATCCTATGTATCATGAGAGGACCAAGCATATAGAGATCGACTATCATTTCATTAGAGAAAGGTCGCAAGATGGATTGATCACAATAACATATGTTGGAAGCAGAGATCAATTGGCAAACATCTTCACAAAGGCTCTGGGAAATCAACTGCACGCTGAAATGGTGTTCAAATTGGGATTATTAGATATCTTTCACCACCCAACTTGAGGGGGAATGTAGAAATTAGTGTGTTTCTTAATCTGTATTAAATAATTAGTTAGTTAGTTAGTTAAACTTAAATGACAAGTTGTTAGTTAGTTGAAGTTAGTTAGACCTTGTATAAATACACATGATATTCAGCTAAATTGAAACAAGGGCAATTAAAACTTTCAATCCTTCACTCACACTTTTCTTCTCTCTTCTCTGCACCATTAATGGTGATGAGTATCCATTGAAGCTAGACCAAGTTTTAACATTCCTTAAGGAATTTAATTCCCTTACTGTACCTGAGATTTGTGGATTATTTCCTCTTATGATAAAATAGATTAATAATTACAAAAGTAGTGGTACCTCAAACTCTTCTAATTTTCAGCGAACTTAAAGAACCAACAATGGATTCACACATACTCGAATTTTATTTTGTAAGAAAATATATTCAAAAGAAGAGAAAATTTTGTATCTGAAAAATGTAGAAATGACCCCTATTTAAAGTCACTATTGGGTGTAAATTTACCTGTTCAAAATAGTCTCATTTGTTCAGAACAGGTATAGTGTCTTTTGGGAACAAATATGTTTGTTCTGAAAGAACATTTACGCGTGAGTTTTAAAAATTAGTTAAACTAATTTTTCGTATTAATTTAATTAGTAAATAACTTATAAATTACTTTAACCAATTAAATATTTATGAATTAAATAATTAATTAATTCACAAAAAATATCAGAAAAGGAAAATTTTGAGATTGGTTAAATAAATTTATCAATCAATCACATCATTTGTCGAAGCCAAGTTGAGCCGATCGAGTGACGACGATAACAGTGTAAGGGGATCCCTTCTACTTGACTCTTTAAAAGTTAGAGGAAATATTTTCTAATATAAGGACAAAACTTTTCCTCTATTTTACTGATGAAGGAGAAATGACTCCTCATTTTCCTTTATTTGGTTCCCCCCACATTTCCTTATTATTTCAATCTTTATTCCTGCATTCGCACTTACCCAATTCACACTTAATACTTAAACCCAACAATCCCCCACATGAATGATAAATGATAATTGTTTAAAATATATGCATGAAAAACTTGTGTGATCCATAAATAAGGATTAATTGTATCTGAATAAGTAGGTTTTCCTTTGAATTTTCCATAGTAAAAGTATATCAGATATACTCGATCAATCAGTAGATGTGATATCTTTGAACTGTCGATCTTTTTCGTACACCTAAATAACACAAGTCACACAACTAACCCTTTAACTGGCATTGGTTCACATTGGTTTGTTCTTTTCAGCCATGAACACTTCCTGGTTGATAAGTGCATAGAGAACTGGCCTTACCTGATTCTCCTTGAAGCGACTTACATTTCACACTTACGTAGGAGATTCTTAAATGTGTTATCCTATAGATACACTATTTGATGTACCCTTTATCAAACTTAGAAACCATTAAAAGTTCATATTACCTTATTCTTGTTACTGAACATTATCTCATCATGAAAATGGACCTTATAATATTTTTGAAAATGTTGAATTATCATCAATGACTTTGTTTGATCTCCTTGAACCTAGATCTTGGGATCTTGAGTCTTCTAGGTAAAGTTACACCATGATGATTTGTCCTCAGCCATAGTCCCATTCTCCTTGATGATCTCATAACTCCCTCTCTAGTTAGGCCTTTTATAAATGAATCTGACACATTATCTTTTGACTTTACATAGTTAATTGTGATAATTCCACTAAAGAGTAGTTGTCTAACAGTATTGTGTCTTTTTCATATATGACGAGACTTACTGTTATACATAACACTCCCATCTTTTCCTATTGTTGCTTGACTATCACAATGTATGCATATAGGAGCCATTGGTTTGGGCCAAAATGGGATGTCTTCAAAAACAATTTGGAGACATTCAACTTCTTCACCAGCCTTATCTAAGTCTATGAACTCAACCTCCATTGTAGATCGAGATATACACATTTATTCAGATGATTTCTATGTTATTGCTCCTCCACCAATAGTAAATATATATCCACTTGTGGACTTAGTTTCAATTGACCCAATAATCTAATTTGCATCATTATATCCTTCAACAACTATTAGATACTTGTTATAATGCAAAGCAAATTTTTGAGTGTGTTCTAAATACCCCAAAACTCATTTCATTATTATAACACCCCTAGTTCATCCTTCCTAATCTACTGTAAATACCTTGGAGAAGCTGAGAAAATAACTCAAAAAATCACTGAAAGGAAATCACGAAGGTCATCTATGGCTCGTAGAGTTATCTACCGTCCATAGATAAAGCCTTGTAGGTCATCCTTGTGACTTGAGAAATTTTTCTAAGTCTGAGACTCATGTACGAGTCCTCCTATGGATCGTACATCATTCTATGCCCCGTAGATCATGTTTTGTGGGTTGATGATTCAAAAATCAACTTTTTTAGATGTTGAATAATGAGTTACCAGACGTCTCATAAGTCAAATTTTGTAGGTTGAGGTCCCAGAAATTAAGATTTCTTAACCTTGAGTTACGAGATAGGAGAGGACCCACAAGTCGGACTACGGCTCGTAGACCGAGTTTCATAGGTTCCACTTGACAATTTTTAAGAGAAGTATTTTCATCATTTTCTACCATTTTTAATCAAAACCTACGATGTTTTGGACTTTATTTGTGAATTATTCTTCATTATACACATAGAAACCTTGAGAGCATCGAAAAAGGAAGAAAAAGTGAGGGTTTTGAGTCCAAGCTTGAGGATTGACCCAAAGTTGATTAATCTTCGTTATTCCAGATGTGTAAGGCTTTCTAGTGTAGTACTAAGTCCGTTCATGCGCTCTTTCATTTACTTGAGTCGAGTAATGATTAAGAACTAAGTATGGAAAATTTCATGATCCTAATCTTTGGGTTATTTGCGATTATTTTGAGTCTTCATGCATATTTATGAATGAGTCATTAAATTACTTGTTGGTTACATGAGATTTTAAATAAAAAAAATTGGCATTCATTACTATGAGCTCTGAATTGTATCATTCTATATGAATTTTGTTACTTTGATCATACTGAGACCATAAATGTGAATGTCTGAGTTAAATAAATCGAGCACGATTGAGCATGAGGAATATTTTATTTGTATATGTGAATATTTAATGAGCATCTTACTTGTTGTGTTTGAGGAGAAAGATTGAGTGTAGTCTAAATGACCGTTTGGGTTTGAATTTGAGTCATGATTGATTTCCTTGACTGACTAAATTACTGATTGAATTGAGTTGAGTTGATTTTGAGATGGTCTAAAGAGATGAGTCCAGAGTGTATTGGCATAAGAATATTTTAGTCTTGGAAGGAGTATTAAGCATCGATTTGAGGGCGAGTAAACAACTACTCTAACTGATAAACTACATTGCCAGCATAGGATAGTCGTACAATTAACTCTAGCAACTCATGTCCCAAAAATATGGACATTCACATTAGATCCAAGAGAGAGTTGAGGATGGGCATCGCCCTTTACTTTAGTCATTCTTACATACCATTATATTTTATGTATTGACGTCCATTTTGTCTTCATCATTAATGATATAGATATAGGCGTAGGGGTCTTCAGCAGACGCATCATTGAAGATTAGTTTTTGTCCTAGACTTAGTGATCCTTTCTTTGTTTTCGAATGAGCCTTTCTTTCCTTTCTATATTTTAGGATATTTACTTTATTTGAGGTAGCCCGGGGCTTATCTTGACACCTTCTTGATTTGGAGTAGGGGCTTCATAGACATTGAGTAGACAAAGTTGATTGTTCTAACCAAACTTGATTATTGGAAATTATTTTATAAGAGTATTATTTATTTATTTGGTGTCTTTTCTTGAGTATTCTTCCTCTATCGAGTATGATGTGACAATGAGGCCCGATGATTCTATTGGGGAATCATCAATAGTCCTTCAAGTGTGAACCACGCCAAGGGTACCCTCTCGAGGCATGAAAAACTTAGTATCAGAGCAAAGAGTTCAAGTGTCCTAGAGAGTCTATGAAGTTGTATCTAATAGAGTCTTATTTATGGGTGTGTTGTGACCACTCTCTATAAGCAGGATTCTATAGGACATTAGGAATGGTTGAACTTCTTTGATATTTTGAGTTTGTGTGATAGTGTTTAACTCTATAAAACGCTTTTCTAACTCGTGCATTGCGCATTGTAGATCGTGCCTTCTAAGCGTACCGCCACCTAAAGAGATACACTAACTGGCAATATTGAGAATCCCAAATCAAAGGTTCCTAATAAGATGGAGACGAGGGGTCGAGGTTGACCAACTAGAGATACCGTGTTCCATAGGCACCTACCGCTCTACCTACTCCAACTACAGAAGCTGATTTCAAAGGAGTTATTACTATGTTCACCCACTTGGTAGCCATTCAGAGTGGGAATCAGAGTTCAAAGTCTCCTAGTTCTAGTTCCTAATCAGATGGAGACGAGGGGTCGAGGTTGACCAACTAGAGATACCGTGTTCCATAGGCACCTACCGCTCTACCTACACCAACTACAGAAGTTGATTTCAAAGGAGTTATTACTATGTTCACCCACTTGGTAGCCATTCAGAGTGGGAATCGGACTTCAAAGTCTCTTAGTTCTAGTTCCCAAGAGACAACTACCGCAACTAGGATTAGGGATTTTCTGAGGCTGAACCCACCAGTCTTTACTGGGTCTAAAGTTGAGGAGGAGCCCCAAAACTTCATTGATGAGATATGAAAGGTGTTGAAAACTATGCATACGACTGAGGTTGAGGGAGTTGAATTTGCCTCTTATCAACTTAAGGATATGGCAAATATGTGGTATAATTAGTAGGAAAAGGGTCGAGGTGAGAATGCTGAGCCTGTTGAGAGGGGTGAATTTGAGAGTTTCTTCCTTGATCACTTCTTTCCCTAAGAGTTGAGAGAGGCGAAGATTGAAGAGTTCGTGAACTTGATGTAGGAGGGGTTGACTATTAAAGAGTACAACCTTAAGTTCATCCAGCTATCAAGGTACGCCCCAGAAATGGTCCAAGACATGAGAGAAAGAATGAGAAAATACATATCTGGCTTGGGTAAGCATGTGAATAAGGAATCTAAAATACCTTTGTTGATTCTGGGCAAGGACATCTCTAGACTCATGGTTTACGCCCAACAACTTAAAAAGGATAAAAAGAGGGATAGAGAGGAGAATCTAAGCAAGAAGGCCAAGTTAATAGGGTTTGAGCCTAATCAGCCTAAGCAAAGTAAGGGAGACAAGTTCTACTTCCAAAAGTGATCTAATAGTTATATATCATCCTCAACCAGTGCACAAACACTGAGTAACAAGTATGATCAGAAGTCCCAAGGTCCACCGAACTCCAGAGCATAGGGTCTTTAGTCTCAGGCTAGTATGAGCCTTGGTTCAAAAAGAAAGCAACCTTACGGAAAATATGGCAGGATACATCTGGGAGAGTGTAAAGAGGGAAGGAATAATTGTTATAAGTATGGCCACGTGGGTTATTTTCAGAGAGAGTATCCATTATGGAATAATAAGGCCCAGTCTTTTGCTATAACAATGCCAACCAAAGGTAATTAGAGAGGTGCTACATCAGGGACATGCGGTGGGATAAACCATTTGTATGCGATGAGGAACCGACAAGACCAAGAGGCTGCACCAAATGTTTTGATGGGTATGTTTTGAATTTTTACCTTTTATTGTTATGCTTTGCTTGATCTGAGTGCAACTCTATCCTTTGTGACACTATATGTGGCTAGTAAATTTGAGATTCTTCCTGAGTGCTTACTTGAGGCATTTTCTATTTCTACTCCTATTGGTGAGTCTATTCTAGATGAGAGAGTTTATAGAGATTGTGTAGTGTCCAGACACCATATATATACTCTTGCTGATTTGATTAAGTTAGAGATGATTGGCTTCAATGTGATTCTCAGCATGGATTGGCTCTACGCCTGTTATGCCTTTGTCAATCGTAGAACCCAAACTTTGAAATTCCAATTTCTAAATAAGTTTATCTTACAGTAGAAGGGAGATTTTATTGCGCCTAAGGGTAAGTTTATTTTTCTACCTTAAGGCATCACTTTATGCAAGTTAAGTCAAACGATGTTGAGCCTTCTACCCTTGAGTCTGTCCCGATTATGAATGAGTTTCCTAAAATGTTTCTTGAGAATTTGCCTGGAGTACCTTCTGATAGGGAGATTGACTTTGGAATTGATGTTCTCCCTAACACCTAACCTATCTCTATTCTGCCGTATAAAATGGCCCCTACCGAGTTGAAAGAGCTGAAAGAGCAGTTAAAATATTTGTTAGAGAAAGGCTTCATAAGGCCGAGTATTTCTCCATGGGGTGCTCCAGTTTTGTTTGTGAGAAAGAAAGATGGTTCACTCAGAATGTATATTGACTACCGCCAATTGAATAAGGTAACAGTCAAGAATAAGTATCCCCTCCTAAGGATAGATGACTTATTTGACCAATTTTAGGGTGCAGCTATTTTATCCAATATAGACCTCAGATCAGGCTATCACCAGTTGAAAGTGAGAACATGTGACATTCCAAAGATGTCATTCCAAACTCAATATGGTCACTTTGAATTTTTGGTAATGTCCTTTAGGTTGACAAATGTGTCTACAACCTTGATAGACTTGTTGAACAAAGTATTCATAGTGCCTTAACATATTCATGATTGTGTTCATCGATGATTGGTATATTCTAGAGATGAGGAGGAGCATGCTAATCACCTTAGAATTGCTTTGACGACGCTCTAGGTGTATGAATTGTATGCAAAGTTTTTGAAGTGTGAATTTTGGCTCAAATCTGTGGCATTCCAAGGACATGTAGTTTCGGGTGATGCTATACGAGTGGACACTCAAAAGATCAAAACAGTTAAAAATTGGCCTAAACCAACCTCTCAGACTGACTTAAGAAGTTTTCTTGGTTTGACCGGTTACTATCGCAGATTTATTGATGAGTTCTCTTTCATATCCACACTATTGACTAGACTAACTCAGAAAAAAGTCAAGTTTCAATGGTCCGACGAGTGCAAGAGGAGTTTTCAAGAATTGAAAATATGGTTTACTACTGCCCCAGTGTTGACTTTGCTTGAAGGAACTGATGGACTTGTCATTTATGATGCCTCAAGAGTAGGATTGGAATGTATATTGATGCATAAGGGTAAGGTTGTTGTTTATGCTTCTAGGAAACTCAAGGTGCATGAGAAGACTTATCCCACACATGACTTAAAATTGAAAGTGGTGGTATTTACTCTTAATCTATGGTGCCACTACTTATATGGAGCATATGTTGATGTATTCAAAGACCATAAAAGCCTGCAATATTTCATCACCCAGAAAGAGCTTAATTTGAGGTAGATGAGATGTCTTGAGTTGCTTAAGGACTATGACATGAGTATCCTCTACCATTCAGGTAAAGAAAACGTGGTTACTGATGCGCTTAATAGGTTATCCATGGATAGTACCTCCCATGTTGAAGAGGAGAAAAAGGAGCTAGCTAAAGAGGTTCATAGACTGGCACGATTTGGAGTTCAAATAGATGAATCTAGTGAAGGTGGAGTCCTTGTGCACAATAGGTCAACATCATCTCTAGTAGTGGAGGTGAAAGAGAAGCAAAACCAAGATTTATTTTTACTATAATTGAAGGCAGATGTGCATAAAAAGAAAGTGATGGCTTTTTTTAAAGGGAGAGATAGAGTATTGAGATATCAAGACAGATTGTGTATTCCAGATGTTGATAATATTTGAGAATGGATCATGGCAGAAGCCCATAATTCTAGATATTTCATTCATTTAGGATCTACTAAGATGTACCATGACTTGAGAGAGGTTTATTGGTGGAGTAGGGTGAAAAGAGACATTGTTGAGTTTGTTTCCAAGTGCCTGAACTGCCAACAAGTAAAAGTTGAACATCAAAGGTCATGTGGAGTAGCTCAGAATTTTGAGATTCTAGAATTAAAGTAGGAAATAATCAACATGAATTTTGTTACAGACTTACTGAGGTCCCGCAGATAACATGATTTGATTTGAGTGATAGTGGAAAGGATGACAAAATCTATGCACTTTTTGGCAATAGAGATGACTGACACCGTAGAGAATTATGCCCAATTGTATATAAGAGAAATTATTAAATTGCATGTAGTCTCCTTATTTATCATATCAAATAGAGGATCCCAATTCACCACTCTATTTTGGAGATCTTTCTAGAGATGCTTGGGTTCAAAGGTGAATCTCAGCATTGTTTTTCACCCACAGACTGATGGCCAGGTAGAGCGCGCTATTTAGACCTTAGAGGATATATTGAGGGTCGGCGTCATTGACTTCTAAGATACTTAGAATGACCACTTACCTCTGATTGAGTTCACCTATAATAACTTTCATTCGAGCATTCAGATGGCTCCATATAAGGTACTCTATGGGCGGAGATGTAGATCACCAATTGGATAGTTTGAGGTGGGTGAGACAGCTTTGATTGGGCCAGACTTGGTTTACCAAGCCATGGATAGGGTGAAAATCATATGAAAAAGATTAAAGACTGCACAGAGTCAAAAAAATCCTACACTAATATTAAAAGAAGCGACTTAGAGTTTGAGGTCAATGATTGGGTGTATTTGAAGGTGTCACCTATGAAAGGTGTAATGCAATTCAGGAAGAAAGGAAAGCTGAGTCTGAGTTACATTGGTCCTTATCAGATGGTGAAAAGAGTGGGTAATGTGGCTTATGAGTTGGAGTTACCACTAGATTTTTGATCATCCATCCAATCTTTCACATTTCCATGTTTAAGAAGTGTTTGGGAGATTCGTAATTAGTTGTTCTTGTTGAGAGTATTAGGGTGAAGGACAGTTTGAGTTATGAAGAAATCCCTCTTCAAATCCTTGATCGTTAGGTTCGCAAGTTAAGAACCAAAAAGATTGCATCTGTCAAAGTATTGTGGAGAAATCAATTTGTAGAAGAAGCTACTTGGGAAGTTGAAGAGGATATGAAGGCCACGTACCCCCATTTGTTCCTACCTGCTGATGATGAGAGAGTTAATGGTAATGATTTTCTATCGAATTCTTGAGTTTCCCTCTATTCTAAGTTTGACCGAAAATAGTATCCTAGAGTCCGCTTGATGATTGATTTGATTTGTTGATTGTTATGTGTTTTACTTGCTTAACTACTTGACTGATTGCATGAGTGATTGTTACTTGTTTGATTTTTGGAGTTCATGATAAGATTTATTCCTTGACTAGGTTCCTAGATTTCTCTTCATTCGAGGATGAATCCGTAGAATAAGTCCTGTAGATAAGGCCTCGTAGGTTATCCCTATGACTTAATAAATTTCTCTATGTTTGAGGCCCAATTACGAGTCCTCCTACGTACCATACATCATTCTATGACCTATAGATCATGTTTCATGGGTTGATGATTCAAAAATCTACTTTTCTGGATATTGAACAATGAGTTATCAGACCGTCTGTCATCTATGTTACCGCCCAGAAGTCATGTTTCGTAGGTTAAGGTCCCAAAAATAAAAAATTTTGAACCTTAAGTTACGAGATACCATACGACCCGTAAGTCGGACTACATCCCATCGACGGGGTCTCATAGGCTCCACTCGATAGTTTTTAAGAGAGCTATTTTTATCCTTTTCTACCTTTTTTAATTAAAACCTATGATGTTTTGAACTTCATTTAAAACCCTTTATCAGTACCCTAGGTGTATTATTCCAGGTATGTAAGGCTTCCTAAAGTATATGACTGGGTTCGTTCACACACCCTTTCATTTACTTGAGTCGAGTAATGATTAAGAATTGAGTATGAAAAATTCTATGATCCCAATCTTTGAGTTATTTGAAATTATTTTGAGTCTTCATGCATATTTATGAATAAGTCATTAAATTACTTGCTAGTTACATGAGATTTGAAATATAAAAATTGACATTCATTACTATGAGCTCTGAATTGTATCATCCTATACGACTTTTGTTACTTTGATCATATTGAGATCACAAATGTGAATATTTGAGTTGAATAAATTGAGCTTGAGGAATATGGTATATGTATATGTGCATATTTAATGAGCATCTTACTTGTTTTATTTGAGGAGCAAAATTAAGTGCTATTTGAGGAGCAAAATTAAGTGGAGTCTAAATGACCGTTTGAATTTGAGTCATGACTAATTTCCTTGACTGACTGAATTGTTGATTGAGTTGAGTTGAGTTGATTTTAAGATAGTCTAAATAAATGAGTCCTGAGTTAATTGACATGAACATGTTTTAGCATTGGAAGAAGTATTGAGCACTGATATACGAGTAAGTAAATAACTACTCTAACTCATAAACTACGTTGCCAGCGGAGGATAGTCGTGCAATTAATCATGGCGACTCATGTCCCAAAAATATGGACATTCACATTAGATCTAAGAGAGAGTTGATCATCCTTTGACTTGGCAAGTTTAGGATGGGTGTGGCAACAGCGTCGCCTTCATTGTACATCACCAAATTAAAGATGGTGGGAGTTATCTAAGTTATAGAAACTTCCAAGAAATACTTGACTGAGCATATTAGGTTTTAAATTGAGTTGTATGATAATGGAGTCTATTTTCCAAGCATGATTTTAAACTTTAAACTTGCATGATAATTGAGTTGAGTCATGAGTTAAGGAGTTGAGTTGATTTATTTGAGTTTGAGCTTTATTTGTTTACTTTAGTCATTCTTACATACTAGTATATTTTATGTACTGACATATGTTTGGGCTTGCATCGTTAAATGATGCAGATACAAGTGATAGGGGTCTTTAGCAGACGTATCGTTGAAGATCAATTTCCATCCCAGACTTGGTAAGCCTCCTTGCTTTTTGGAGGAGTCTTTCTTTCCTTTCTTTATTTGATGAGTGTTTACTTTATTTGAGGTAGCCCCGGGCTTTTCTTGGAACCTTTTGTATTTGGAGTAAAAGTTTGATATACATTGAGTAGAGAGAGTTGATTATTTTATTTTTCCAAACTTGACTATTGGGAACTATTATATAAGAGTATTATTTATTTATTTGGTGTCTTTTCTTGAGTATTCTTCTATTATCTAGTATGATGTGATGGTGAGGTCAGGTGGTTCTCTTGGGGAATCACAAATGGTTCTTTAAGTGTTGGTCATGCCAAGAGTACCCTCCCGGAGCGTGACAATTGCCATCCAATGATTTTGGTTTGGATTACTCATGTACCGACTCATTTTACTTAGAGTACAAGCTATGTCTGGTCGTATACAGTTCATGATGTACATCAAACATCCCAACACTCTGGCATAATCCAATTGAGACTAACTTTCACATTTATTCTTAGCAAGATCAAGGTTCAGATCAATCGAGGGTTTTGCACTTTTGTAATTTAAGTACTTAAATCTTTTCAATATGATTGTGATATAATGATATTGAGACAATGCTAGACCTTGACGAGTTTTTTTTAATCTTAATTCCTCATATTACGTAAGTCACTCCTAGGTCTTTCATATCAAACTTACTAGCAAGCATACACTTAGTAGCATTTATGTTAGCAATGTCGTTACTCATTATTAACATATCATCCACATATAAGCAAACAATGACAATTTTATTTGAAGTGTTCTTAATGTATACACATTTATCACACTCATTAATTTTGAAACCATTTAACAATATTATATGGTAAAATTTCACATATCATTATTTGGGTGCTTGTTTTAGTTAATATAATGACTTAACAAGTTTGCACACCTTCTTTTCATTTCCAGAAACTATGAACCCTTCTAGTTGTTCCATATAGCTTTCTTCCTCCAAATCTCCATTTAAAAAGATTATTTTGACATCCATTTGATGAATTTCTAGACTATATACTACAACTAAAACTATTAACATCCGAATTGACGTGATTCTAGTTATCGATGAGTACGTGTCCAAGTAATCAAGACCTTCACATTGTATAAACCCTTTAACAATGAGCCTTACCTTATATTTATCAATATTGCCATCAACTTTTATTTTTCTTTTAAATATTCATTTGGACCCTAAGAGTTTATTTCTAGGAGGAAGATCAACCAATTCTCACATATTATTATTCATTATGGATTCAATCTCACTATTGACTGCCTCTTTTCAACATTGTGCTTCTGAAGAATTCATAGCTTCTCTGAAGGTTCGAGGCTCATTTGTTAACAAAAATATTACAAAATTTAATCCAAAGGAAGTAGAGGTCCTTTGATTTTTTCTACGCCTTGGATTTTTGTCATTATGATCACATTCTTTTGTTTTTTCTCAAGGTAGTTTAGTTCCCTCATTAGATAATTCATATTTTTTCTTATATGGGTATACTATTTTAAAGAATTTAGCGTTATTTGATTCAATTATCCTATTAATATTTTTTATCTATGCACCAAAAATTGATATGTTTTACTATTCCTATAAACACACAATCAATCGTCTTTGGCCCTATTTTTGTCTTTTTAGATTTAGGAATCTGGACCTTAGCCAAATGCCCCCACCCTTTCAAGTATTCAAGGTTAGACCTTCTCCTTTTTCATTTTTCATATGGAATAGATTTTGTTTTACTATAGGGAACTCGATTGAGTATACGGCTAGCCGTAAGGATGACTTCCCCCCACAAGTTCTGGGGTAAATAAGAACTAATTAGCATAGAATTCATCATCTCCTTAAGTGTCCTATTTTTTTTTCGCAATTCCATTGGACTGTGGTAAGTAAGGGGTTATTGTTTGATGAATGATCCCATATTTTAAACATATTTTCTCAAAAGAAAGTTCATATTTGTCACCTCTATCACTCCTTATCATTTTAATCTTTTTGTTCAGTTGTGTTTTAACTTCACTTTTGTACTGTTTGAATGCTTCAATCACCTCACCTTTACTGCTAAGTAAATAAACATAGAAGTATCGCGCACAATCATCAATAAATGTTATAAAATACTTCTTTCCACTGTGAGGTGGTATTGACTTCATGTAACAAATATTTGTATGACTTAAGTCCAAGGAATTTAAATTCTTTTCAACTGACTTATAAGGATGCTTAATAAACTTAGATTCAACACAGACTTGACACTTTGACTGGTTATTTTCAAACTTTGAAAATAGATTCAAATTACTCATTTTTCACAAGGTTTTATAATTGGCATGTCCTAAATGTGAATGTCATAAATTATTTGACTCAAGTAAGTAAGAAGAATCCTGAACTTTATTACTTTCAACAATTATTACATTATATTTGAAAAGGTCCTCAATAAGGTAGCATTTTTCTACACACATCTCATTTTTGCTAATTACAACGTTATCTGAAAGAAAAACACATTTAAATTTGTTCTTAACCAAGAGACCTGCAAAAACTAAGTTCCTCCTCATTGTTGGAACATAACAAACTCTGTTTAGAGTCACCACCTTGTCGAATTCATCTTTAAACACACTTTTTCATAGACTTTCATTTTTATTGTGGAAGAATTTTCCATATAAATAGTCTCATTAGGTGCAGCGAGGGCATATGTTGCAAAGGCTTCTTTAACTGCACAAATATGTGAAGTGTCTCCAGAACCAAGCCACCACTCCTTAGAATTTTCTACTAAGTTGCATTGAGTCAACATGACACATAGGTTTTCCACTTCTTCATTCTTTTTCTTCTGCTTCTTTAAAGAGTAGCAATCAATAGATTTATGTCAAGCCTTTCCACAACTATGACAATTGTCTTTGAACCTCTTTTTAGGTGGATTGCCTTTTGGTCCAGATGACTTATTTTTCTTTTTGACATTCGGCCTTTCTTCAACAATATTTGCACCTACTATTGTTGAATTTTGTTGTGACCTCTTTTCTGCCGCTTTGTTGTCCTCTTCAATTCTCAAGCGTACAATGACATCTTCAACAAAAATTTCCTTACATTTATGCTATAAGTAGTTCTTGAAGTCTTTCCATAGTGAGGGTAACTTCTCAATGATGACAACCACTTGAATAACATCATTCACAACTAATCCTATATTAAAGATTGCATGAGTATTAAAAATAAATTTAATATGTTCAAACCAGGTATTATATAAAATTATACCTCCTACAAGGAGATCATGAATTATAACATATAACTCTTGAACTTGGATAACAATAGTTTTACTCTCAATCTTCTTGTAGTCCAGGAACTTTGTCACACTAAATTTTTTCATTGCGGCATATTTAGTTTTATACTTCTTTTCCAAAGCATTCCAGAGTTCCTTGGACGTCTTTAAGTGACTCTACACACTGTACAAATCATCTTGCAAACCACTCAGAATGTAGTTCCTACATAGAAAATTTGAATGCTTCCAAGTTTTAGTCACTAAGGGTAATTCATCATCCGGAGTTCCTTCAACCAGTACAAGAACATTCTCATTAATGTATCTTTGTAGACTTAGGGTAGTCAAGTGGAAGAACATCTTTTGCTGCCACCTTTTGAAATTAAAACTAGTAAATTTTGCAGGTTTTTTCGCCATTGAAATTGTAGCGCAATATTTGAACGACTTAAAGCTGCAGTAGATGTTATTGTAGCATTCCTCGTTCCAACATTCACTTCATTTGAATTAGTCATTTTTCTGTCACAAACAGACAAACCACTTAGTATGTAGAATACTAATAATAAATATAGATTTTTTTATCAACATAATGAATTTGAATGATGAAGTTCTTATAACTTCAAATCAATTTCAAACTTAATCGGAGTAGAAACACATAAGGCTTTAATCTCCAAAATCAGAAGTTAGAAGATGAAAATACAGGGAAAAAATAAATTCTTTAAGCTTGTTATTCCTATAAGTTAATAGCAATGCAGAAAACACTATCCAAACTAAAATACGTTCAACAATACGAGTCCACAGAATTCACTGCATATCCTTAAAGAATTTAATTCTCTCACTGTACTTGAGATTTATGGATTATTTCCTTCTAGGATAAAACAAATTAATAATTACAAAAATAATGGTACCTCAAACACTTGTAATTTCTATCGAACTCAAAGAACCAGCAATGGATTCACACAAACTCAAATTTTATTTTGTAAGAAAATATATTTAGAAGAAGAGAAAAAATTGTATTTGAAAAATGCAGAAATGACCTCTATTTATAACCACTATTGGGTGCGAATTTACCTGTTCAGAATAGTCCCATCTATTTAGAACAAGTATAGTGTCTTTTGGGAAAAAATATGATTATTCTTAAAGAACATTTACGCACGAGTTTTAAAAAATAGTTAAACTAATTTCGCGTATTAATTTAATTGATAAATAATTCATAATTAATTTAGTTAATAGATAATTTATGAATTAAATAATTAATTAATAATTCACAAAAAATATTAGAAAAGGAAAATTTTGAGATTGGTTAAAAAAATTTATCAATCAATCACATCATTTGCTAAAGTCGAAGTCGAGCGACAACGACGGCGGCGACGCGAGGAGATCCCCTCTACTTGACTCTTTAAGAGTTAGAGAAAGTGTTTCCCAATATAAGGACATTACTTTTCCTCTATTTTACTGATGAGGGAAAAATGACTCTTCATTTCCCTTTACTTGGTTGCCCCCATATTTCCTTGTTCTTTCGATCTTCATTTCTCAATTCACACTTACTACTTAAACCCAATACTAGCAACATTTACTCCACAGTCCATTCTTCTTACAATTCACAGACATCAAATATTCAAGAAATCAAGTGATTTCATAATCCGTTCTGTTTGGTTTCAAACTCGTGCCCTCCAAAACATAAAAATTATCTAATCTACTCCACCAAGCAATTTTATTTTCTTTTTTTAGAGAACAATAGTACTAATACATTTTTTATGTTAGCTATAGTATTTTTCTACTATATCTCACCTATAAGTACATAGACATCCACAAGACCTCGTAGTAATCTTCTCTCAGAAAGTTATCCTCATTGTGATTTGAGATGTACAAGGGTTATTTATGTGGTTCACAAAATTTCTGAATACAGAGTATAGAGCCATCTTTTTCTCCTTCTGACATGAAAGAATGTCCAATAATCCTTCGAGGATTGGTATTTCATTTCAGTTCTAGTCTAAAGAACGTTGATTAGAGAAAACACTAAAGTAAAAAAAACATTTACTCGATATACTAGCAATTCTTCTACGTAATGTACCTTGGCTTGAGTGTCAAAATCTAGAACAGAATAAAAAAAATCACAAATATGACATCTAACTTTCAAAAAATATAGGGAGTAGAGTATAACTGTTATTGAACAAGCATTAATGCCAAGCTAACTGTTATTGGAGAAGCAATCTAGATAGAACACAAAAGCAATTGGACAGAGTCATTACATTTCTTGACAACATAAATGCTATTGAACAAGCAACAATGTCAAACTAGGTATAAGCTTCCGTCGATGTAGTACCGCTTATTCAACCATGATTTGAATATCAAAGTAATTCAAATATAACTTATGTTTCTTCTTTTTCAAGATCCAATCTCCCTTTTTTCAGCAATCATCTTATAAGGATCCACAATATCAACATAATTTTTCACAAAAAATATGTTATTAGTTAGTAAATATAGTTTGCAACATCAACATTGAGGATTCAAGAAGTACTATTTGTTCTATTTTATGAGTAAATTGTCAGAGTACACATGAAAAAGTACAATATGTTTAAATTTTATTCGAGGAAAACATGCTACTACATTAAAATAGAAGGTTCATACTTTCAACAAAGAAATTGAAGAGGTAGTTAAACGATTTCTTAATTAGAAATTGAAATTCAAAATAAGTTATAGCAATATAAACAATGACAAATTTTCTGATCGATCAATGTGAGTAACTCAAAGCATATCCTATTACAATTTTGAACTTCATCCAAGAAGTTGAAAATAACCAATATATAAATATCATAACGTAGAAGAGACCAAACGAATATTTTAGGGGAAAGTTACACAAATCCCATTGTGTAAAAGCCAAATTTCAATTTGTCCCCTTCTTTTCCCTAATTACAAAAATCCCTTGGAAATTGCTACTTTTGATGCTCTTGAATAAGGTGGTGATACATTTGGACTGCAGTATCTTTCTTCATAAATGATAAAAAATAATAAAAGTTTTGGTCCTTTTCAAGAAAAATCTATCGTATTCTTTCTGAAAAATATAAATTTTTTCTTTCATCATAAATTAGGATACTTAATGCTTATAAACCTTTTTCCAATACAAGAATGGTTTATTAGTTTCATTCATGAAGATTTTTTATAAAAGAAGTATTATTGTGTATTTTGAAGACGTTGAAAAAATCAAGAATTTCTTGTTCAATTCGTAGAAAAATCCAGAATTTGTCGGTGATTCAAGATGAATATATGTATTATATTGAGGCATTTGGGTATTTGAGAACGAGATGTTTGTTACTCAAGATACAAGAGCGATGAAATTGTGGTTGGACAGACAATTTCATATGCAAATTTGAAAACGGCCATT
>JBCEWC010005871.1:0-24101 GCA_038996855.1 Solanum aculeatissimum | reverse complement strand
GAAATAATAATAATAAAATTCATAACAATATATAATATTAAAAATGAGGAGTTGAATGGGGAGGAAGATGAGAAATTGGAATAGGAAGAGAGAGAAAAGGGAACAAAAGAAAAAAGAAAAAACGCCAAAGAGAAAGAAGAGGAAGAGAAAGAGAAGGAGAAGGAGAAAGAGAAAGAAAAGAAAAGGAAATTTTTTATAATTTATTGATAAAATAGGCTATAGATCGTAGTAAAAAAAAGTACCCTAAAAAGGATAATATTTGATATATAATATATTATTTATGTAAATACTCCTAAGTAAAACTTAGTAAAAGTTGGGTCGGGTTGGGTCTTACCCGTTCTATAACCCATTACTCAACACGTTTTGATCCAACTCATTTTGATCCAAGCAAAATTGGGTTGAATTTGAGTCTTTACCCATTATGACCCGCTCAAATTTGACCCAACCCGTCCAATTGTCACCCCTACTATTTGGAAACTTAAAATTATGGGGGTGGGGACTTTTATGTACACAAGGGGCTACTTAGGACGAAGAAACACCTGATAGCAGAATGTGATAAAAAAAAGCAACGAGAATAAGGGTATAAAAAAAAACTTCCTTAAAAAAGTCATGGGAGAAGCACTCAGATTTTATTGTTTGCCCTTGTTGTCAGATCAACCAATTAGTTGTAATAGAGAAAAGGCTAGAACTCTTGGCCGAAGTTGTGAAAGAAGGAAAAGACTCGTGGATTGAAGATATGGTAAAAGAACTAAAGGACAAACATGAAAACTAGCTTCATACAAGATACCATAAATCACAGGAGGAGTACAACTGACATGAATGACAGTATCTCCAGGTGGAGCATTTCTATTGGACGAAGAGCCATAGGGTCCGAGTTGAGTATTTTTTTAGTGATGTATTTCTTTAGTTGTCTATAAATAGTTATTTCAATCACTTTTAAATTGAAGATTAGCTTTTTGGCAATACCATAAGTAATATACTAATATCCTTGCTCTCTAATATCTCTCTTACAAAAAATTTACTAAGACTCGAGCTCTCAAGAACGTTGAAATCGTCCAAATTAAATTCACCTTTTTTGTTAGTGTGAAATGTTTGTTTACAAATATAGAATCCAGCAAGGTTGGGATCACATTTTATAGAGAGTGTGACAAAAAATTATAATTTACGTGATAATTCAAGTTTATGATCACTTGATAACTTTTCTGCACCTCTTCACTTTCTGATCCTCAAGCCACGACCATCACTCTACGGCTCGTATAATGATGTACGACTCATGGATCTTCCTCGTAGAGTTGACTTCAAGTTTGCACCCCTCACTAGAAACTGATATGAAACCCTCTCCATGACTCGTGAACTACTTCACGACCCGTAGAGCGTTCTGTGAATCACCAAAACTTAGCAACTTCAGTAAATTTTTTCCAAGACTTTGCCAACACTGTAATCCTGCAAAACAAACACAAAAACACAATCAAACCTACTAACATCGCATTGAGAACATACAAATTCCAAGTTTTAAGCAACAAAAGTGTTGCATTTCAGCAACACATCACTAATTAATATGCAACTCACGCCAAATCATTTAATTTGTATAGTAAAATAATGTTCCTAAAAGAAACTCTAACATGCAACTCATGTCAAATCAATTATGCAAAATTAGGAAAATTCTCTAACTGATAATACTCATACCACCATAGTTGGTGATGCACAATGAAAAGAGACGTCGTTGTTCGCCGGTCTATTAATTGCCAAGGTAAGGACTCTCACCTCTATCTTTGGATCCTCATGCTTTACAAACGATGGGTCGAGAGTTAAATGCATGACAATCCTACGCAGGCAACATAGTTCTGGGGTGTTCTCCTTTTAACCAACTTGGTGCTCAATACTACTCCCAAAATATTCTCTTTAAAAGCCTCATTTAAACTCATCTCAATCGTTTAAGATCAATGGTCAATATCCTCAAAACTCATTAAAACATGCCTCATCTCCTCAAGACTCTTCCTCAACTCATTATTTATGTTCAAAACTCATATTCATGCAAACTTAATAAAATATGTTCAAAAATCATCTTTGTTAAATATACAAAACGACCATGAATCTCAATTTAAATAATGCATAAAATCAAATATAGTCCTCAATAAAGGTTCATGTGAATGAAGATATGAATATGCATCAAATCAAGTATCCAACTCATAAAGATCATAAACACACTTTTATGTACAAGAAACTCAATAGGACAATAAATAACTCAAGACGTAGGTTAAAACTATACTCAAACTCAATCACAAGAAATCAACATGTGGGGCGCGTGGATGAACTCAATCCAATGTTATGAGTAGCCTTACATACCTGAGATAGAGAATGAAAAATCAAATGAAGAAGATTAGCATTTGAATCTCTTGAACCCTAGCCTCCTCTTTTCTCTTTAACCCTAGTTATTAAAATGAATTAGTGTAAATGACTGAAAAGTCACGCTTAGGAATTAATATAGGGCTGAAAATAACATGATTTTAAATTAGTATGGGTGGAGAAAGAACTAGAATGCCCTTTCTTTTAAAAATGGTCGTCAAGTACCAAGAAATATCAAGTCCGCGATGCAGACTTGTCGCACTTTAATTCATTTTTTGACAGAAAACTTAAAACGTGTTCAGAAATTATTTTTATATAAAATAACACATATATCACATTTGAAAAATACATTTTATGTTTAATTTTACTTAAATCATTTTCCGATCGATTTTCTAATTCCGCAAAAAATATTGGAACCCCAGATAAGTGCAAATTTGCGACAATTTCGTGACCCGGACAAGTCATGCACTTTTTTGGATTTGCATTTTTGCTCTGAAAAATTATCGTTTTATTCGGTTGCTCTAAAAAAATAATCAAGACCATTTTCCACACAATGTTTTGTGCAGATCACGATTCTGACCTCAGATTTGGTAAAAGTTTTGAAAAGATGCATTATGCAAGCATCTCTCCTCTAGGGATATTTTGATAATTTTACTAGGTGTAACAATAATAATTTTTAGATGTTCCGGTAATATATTGGTATTGTAAGTGCCTTAAATTAGTTCAGTTGCAACTTATCAATTTTGATCCAAGGAGACCTCGGATTCAATTTTTGACGATTCTGTTGAGTCAAGAATGTTGAATTTAGTAAGGTTGCATATATGATTTGTGTATATCGAGTTTTGAATGAGTTCCACTTTTAAATTATTTTGGATTTGATGAATCTGGTGCCATAGTATTTGTTCGCGTTCATGACTTTGAGGTCTACGATCTCACAGTACACATCAAATGTTCTTTGCAATCCCAAAGTTTGGACCACGATCATGATGAGTATGTTGTGTGGTTGGCATGACCCCAGCTAGACCCTGAGTGTAACACGACGAATGGGATCCCCAAAGAAGTCCCACACTAGCCTTCTTAGTGTATCATAAGCATTCAAGATAACAAGAAGTAGTATATAAGAAGAAGCATAAATGAAATTCTAATAGAAACATGGAAGTCATAAGGAATAAAACCAAGTAATACATCATGTACAATAATTCTCTAAATCATAGACTGAGCGGGGACTTAGACATATCCCAAGATCACCCTCAATGATAATAAAAGACTCTCAACATAATATACAAGCTAGATGAAAGTAGGATTTGTCCTTGAAGCATGAGGATTCACCTAATCTGGATCAACAAACAACCTCGATCTAGCCACGAGGATGGGGACAAGGATAGTCACTTGTACCTATATTGTGATATAATGTAGTCATAGAGTACGTGTTAGTACGTTTGAATGTACTAAGTATGCGGGCATCCAATGCAATATAGGTACATACTATTAAAACTACGTAGTAATGATACATGAACAAGGGCGCGCGCACACACACACACATATATATATATATATATATAGAGAGAGAGAGAGAGAAAACCAAAGAAAAGAAAGGATAAACATACCAATATGCCACGAGTGTAATAATGCATTATACCATAGTACATGAACATATGTGGGAATGTCACCGTAATAGAATAATAATATCATGCGAGCTACAATATGGAATCTCGATGTAGCCTCAACATTGGAAAAAGGGGAGCATACTTTTCAAGGTAACACTCCACATGTCATTTCATAAGCTATGTGGATCAATAGCAACCAAAGTGGGAAACATCATCATTCTTACGGTGGCACAGGTTATGAGACAATGAAATTTACCAAGGTCCTCTTAGTCCTAAGTCAATATCCCACGAAATATATAGTACACACATATAGTCATGCTTGTCATAAATCCTCATAATCTATCATAATTAATCAAATATCATACTTGTTTATCAACATTGTAAACTTGATCATAATCTTATAGTTCATAAACATCATGCATAAGAGTAGCTTATTTCATACTAGGGTCCTAGGTCGCCTTTTGGAATCTTGAATATCCTCATAGGGATCCCAAGTCTACCTCAAGGTCCTAAATACCCTATTCATAGCATACTAGGGTCCTATGTCACCTTTCAAAATCCTAAATCTCCCTATTGAGAACCTAGGTCATCCTCAAGGTCCTAAATCTCCTATTCATAATCATAAGCTCATCTGAAAATATTTTACATGCACAATCATGTGATGTGAGATAGGAGTATAGCATGGGCTCATAAGCATTAAGTTCAAAACCTTGATAAATGAGTAAATACATGTATAACCATAGAATTGAACACCATTTAAATCACAATTGAAATTACCCATGCTTAGTTTCCATATTCATCTAACATATTGAAGAATTCTCATGTAGAAGTAATCCATGCATATTTCATCATATAAAATTAATTCATGTCATAAGTTTAAAATTTGATATCAAAGTCATAAAAACCCTAATTTGATTAAACTTAAAAATAAATAAAATAATGAGAAAATAGGTTGGGTTTCATGGGAGAAAGGTACTCATGTATGAATACCACATACCTTAAGGTGAAGTGAAGATCCAAAGATGAATTCAAATCGAAACTTGAAGGTCTTTTGAATAATTCATCACTTGAGCTTGAGAGTAGATTTGAGAGTGTTTTAGAAGAGTGATTTTTGAGTTTAAGTGTGAGGAGTAATTGTAAGTCATTAAGATAGATTGGTATATCATTGGGAGGACAATTTAGTCGAAACACATCTAAAAAAAGGTAAGAAATTAGGGAAAGGACCAAAACACCTTTAGGAAAACATGCTTGAAAACTGGACGACATGCACTTCACGTGCACTACCATGAACCATGGTATGCATCATGACCCATGGTGGAGTTTGTGGTGTGTGCCTTTGGGAATAAATGGGACTGCCTAGTGGAGGGTGCCTCCATCAGATCCTCCGCAAACCGTGGTAGGGTCCATGTGTTGTGAAGGGTTGCGTGGTGGAACCCTTCCTTGGGAAGCCTAAAAAACAAGGCCAAATGGATGTCCACGACACCCTTCACAAGGTGTGAAGGGTACCTACTGCTCATGAAGGCTTTTTTGAAAGACACCCTAGACCAAATTATCCGTAAATGCATTTTGAGCCTTGGTTCGATCATCCAAATTATAGGACCTTACATGTCACGACCTGGATAGGGGGCCTAGATGTGACACGGCGAAGGAGAACCCGAAGGCCCTCGATCAAGCCATCATAGCATCATTACACACATCATCGGTTCGGAAGTGCGGAAGCTAAACACATAAAACACAAGCTCTAAAGGATCCGGGACATGGGACTCAAGCTATGGGGACAATAATGGGATTGGGACAAGCATACATACACATAACACATAGCAATAATCTCTAAGGATAGGGGAAATAAGATTCCACTATGGGGGCACACCGGGATTATGGGACGTTCCACATAAGCACATAGTAAATCAAGATTTCCAACATCCATATCATGAACATAATAAGAGAGCATTATCATAATCAAATCTAAATAACATCATTTTACATAACCAAAATATTCAACATATAAGTCAATCATACAAGAGTCTAGAATGGTCCAACAAGCCTCTACATAGATGAGCGGGGTCTTGACAAGTTTGAGGCTCACCCTCAAGACATAAGAAAGTAAATAACATAACGTAGAGTAGGTAGATAGACGGTGGCTATTTCCCTTGAACAAAAGGTCTCACCACTAGCAAAGTCTTCACAAATGATCAAGCGTCATCCGGTAGAATGTAGATATCGTCTCTGGTCCCTACATGGTTAGAACATGTAGAACAAGAATATGAGTTAGAAAAATTAAGCACTAAATATGCGGGCATGCAATGCATATGACAATGTAGTGTGACCAAGTAACATGACAAGGGGACAAGTGATACGAAGGAGTGCACGTAGCCAAATAGTAATATAACAAGATGCTATGCCATGATGCATGAGATGCAATCCTATGATCAATATATATAAATCGAGGATGTGACCTCAATCGACAACATGGAAAAGACCCGAGCGAGCCACTACCCGGATCTGGACTACTTGCCAAGTAGTACCCTAAACATCCTTGAAACAAGGGGTAACATAACAGAGTTCCCTATTTAGGGAATTAACCCATGGTGGCACATGGTTTGACGGAAAGGAGTATGGACCCTGTGGTGATAGTCCACCCTCCTCCAATCCCTCGGTACTGAGTCTCATCCCATGGGAATACGTATAGGTACACGCAACTTTAAAATAGGAAGACTTACATTCGTTTTCAAAACATGCACCATTAGTCAAAACAAACCATAGTTCAAATCATGTTCATGATTAGGCCAAAGGCCATCAAGAGTTTACAAAACATTTTGTGATCAGTCCATGTCAATTCAATAAGAGTAGCTCATCTACTTAGCTTATCATATCAAGCATTCAAAATATGTCAATATGGTGCAAACACCCAATATGATCAAAGAGCCATGACAAAGAGACTATGTGATCACAAGTCCTAACATTACATTTAAAACAAGAGTTTCAACATAACAATAATCATGCATATGCCATGAATGAGGATTAAGAACATGGGTAATGGAATTCAAACTTACATTCACAATTTGAAAGGTAAATCATCATAAATCATGTAAAAATCCATAAATAAGTTATAATGCAAGTTACCCATGCTTAATTGAATCATGAAAGGGACATGCAAGTTGATCATCAAGGGTTTCCAAGAACATTCATAAATTCAAGCTTAAAATCATATTTAAATCACCTAAAAACTACAACACACAATTTCCAACACTAAACTACATCCATAATGGAAGAACCCATAACTTAATTGAAAGCTTAAAATCATAATTTAAACGTTATGGTGCTTTGGGTCTTCAAGGATGAAAGAAGATCGTTGAATCAAATCCCACATACCTTGATTTCACCAAAGGAATTGCAAAGTCAAACTAGTCAAGGTTGTCTTCTCCGAAATTCTTCAAGCTTTCTTCAATGGAGGTCAAGAGGATTTTAGAATTCTCAAAGTGTATAGAGGAGGCTTAGAATAGATGAATAAGGGTTTGAGTCTTGATTTAGGGGTTTAGGGGACTTTAGGATACCTAAAAGGGGCCTAGGGATTTATTAAATCACGAAATTACCTTTAATGAAACAGAATTTTTATTGCCAAGCAGAGTGGAACGGTGGAGCTACAGTGCTCGTGAATATGCCTCGCTGTCTGTACAACCCACCATCAAACAACACTTAGCCAATTTTTCAATGTGAACTCTCGGAGGACTTTTTGGACCACTTGACGAGGGGATTCATGGGCCGTGTGGCTTCACACGGATCGTGTACTGGTCCGTGAATCCACACTTGTCCCAAGGATCAACCCCCAGCCTTGGCCAAGACACTGCCACACCCAACAGACCACTTGACGAGCCGTAACAAGGTTCACGTACCATGGGGTGGTCCATGGGTCATGACTTATATTTTGGGGTGGGTTCTGGACACCCCCAACTCACTGGACCATGGGACGGACCCCCAAATGGACCGTAACAAGGCTCACGGTCCGTGGTCCTTGCCTTGGGCCCTTTTCAAGGTCTATCTCCAATGTCTTCCGAATTCCAGGTAGTCCCACTATTTTGGCCATAACTTCCTCATACAAACTCCGAATCGAATGAAACCAGTTGCCTTGCAAAGCTAACACAAAGAGCTTCAATTGTATATGTAGCAGCCCACATGGTTCAACCTGAATCAAAAGTTATGCTAGCTAAAATGTCTACTATCCAAACGGCCTCTCTAGGCCACCAAATAATCCATTTTGCATTCGGCCACTTAAACTCAACCCGTGGCTACCAAAACTCAACCATGAACAGTATAACATCATACAAGACCGACCATAAGGAGTTTTCGAATTTTTTTTGGGTCGTTACATCATCTCCCCCTTGGGAACATTCATCCTCGAATGAGCTAAGACTAGGGCTTGAGGACATCAATCACAAAACAAGAGACATGCTAACAAAAACACAAGAGATCATGCATCATATCGTAAATCATTCAAAACTCATATCAAAATATCATTTACATCATTTTCGTGCTCATGAATTCATGCAATGTCATGAAACTCAAGAAACAAAGAATTAGGACAAGTAAAAGGATAGAACCTAGTACCTTAGGCTTGAGTAGATTGGACGAGGTAAGGATATTGTTCCTTCATGTCCAACTCTGCTTCCCACATTGCACTCTCCACATTTTGATTTCTCTAAAGTACCTTAACCTAAGCCACCTCTTTATTGCGAAGCCGCTTCACTTGTCTATCCAAAATCTCAATCGGTACCTCTTCATAAGTCAAGTTCTCTTTAATTGTCACACTTTCCAAAGGTACAATGGCCTTGGGGTCACCAACCAACTTTCTCAACATGGACACATGGAAAACCGGATGAATAGAGCTCATATCCAAAGGCAAGTCCAGACGGTAAGCTACATTACCAATCTGCTCCATAATCTCATAAGGTCTGACGTACCTTGGGCTCAACTTGCCCTTCTTGCCAAAACGCATGATGCTTTTTATGGGAGACACCTTCACATATACCCAATCACCAACATGAAATTCAAGGTCCCTCTTTCTCACATCCGCATAAGACTTTTGATGAATTTTGGCTGTCTTCAACCTTTCCCGAATCAATTTCACCTTTTCAATAGCTTCAACCACCAAGTCTGGGCCTATCAAGCGCCTCTCCCACTTCAAACCAACCGATCAGATACCTTCTACCATATAAGGCCTCAAATGGGGCCATGCCAATACTAGCATGGAAGCTATTATTATATGAAAACTCCACAAGTGGCAAGTGATCATCCCAATTACCCTTGAATTCCAGCACACATGTCCTCAACATGTCTTCCAACATTTGAATTGTTCTCTCGGCTTGCCCATTAGTTTGCGGATGAAATGCGGTGCTCAACTTGACCATAGTACCAAGCCCTTTTTGGAAGGACTTCCAAAAATATGAAGTGAATTGGGTACCTCGGTCTGATATGATAGAACTTGGCACATCATGCAAACGAACCAACTCACGAATGTATACCTTAGCATACTACTCGGCGCTATAGGTAGTCTTGACTGGTAGAAAATGAGCCAATTTTGTCATCCTGTCAACAATCACCCAAATAGAATCAAACTGTCTCCTCGTACGAGGCAAGCCAACCGCAAAGTCCATATTAATGTCTTCCCTCTTCCAAGTATGAATTTTGATGTCTTGTGTCAAACCACCGGGCCTTTGATGCTTAACTTTTACTTGTTGGCAATTTGGACATTTTGAACCGAACCTTGCTATATCCCTCTTCATACCATGCCACCAAAATAATTCCTTCAAGTCTTGATGCATTTTTGTTGAACCCGGATGGATCGAATATTGAGAGTTGTGAGCTTCTTGCATGATCATCTCGTTCAAACCCTCCACATCTGGAACACACAAACGGTCTTGATAACAAAGCACACTATCTCCCCCTTGGGAGAAAACCTCAATTTTACCCTCGGAAACTAGCTTTTTCAACTCAACCAAGAAAGGATCCAGATCTTGCTTTGTTTTCACATCAATTATCAAGAAAGATTCGGAACCACCTTGAACATGAATATCCCCATTTCCAGAATCAACCAATCTCACCCCTAACCTAGACAACCGGTGAACATCCCTTGCTAATTCATTTTTCTCATCTTCTACATGTGACACACTACCCATGGAGAGCCTACTAAGAGCATCCGCTACCATATTAGCCTTATCGGGATGGTAAATAACGCTCATGTCATAATCCTTGAGAAGCTCTAGCCATCTCCTGTGCCTCAAATTCAAATCTCTTTGAGTGAGCACATATTGCAAGATTTTATGTCGGTGAATTCATCAACACGAACCCCATACAAGTAGTGTCTCCAAATCTTCAAAGCAAACACCATCGCCGCTAACTCAAGGTCATGAGTTGATTCTTCTCAAGAACCTTCAATTTCCGAGAAACATAAGCTATCACCTTGCCATGTTGCATGAGGACACAACCCAACCCCACTCTTGAAGCATCACAATATACCACAAAACCATCTAACCCATTTGGCAAGGTCAAAATTGGAGCCGAAGTAAGTCGGTCCTTCAGTGTTTGAAAACTCTTCTCACATTCGCTAGACCACATAAACTTAGCTTTTTTTTGGGTCAACTTAGTCAACGGAGATGCTATGGATGAACACCCCTCAACGAACCATCTATAATAATCGGCTAACCCCAAGAAGCTTCTAATATCTGACGGAGTCAACGGTCTAGGCCAATCTTTCACTGCCTCTATTTTCTTGGCATCAACTTTGATGCCCTCACCGGACACTATGTGACCAAGGAAGGCAACCTCATTCGACCAAAATTCACACTTACTAAATTTGGCATATAGTTGCTTCTCCCTCAAGGTTTGAAGAACCAACCTTAGATGATTCACATGTTCACCCTCACTCCTAGAGTAGATCAATATATCATCAATAAACACCATAACGAAGTCATCAAGAAATGGCTTAAATACTCAGTTCATAAGATCCATAAATGCCGTCGGAGCATTAGTTAACCCAAAGGACATCACCATAAACTCGAAATGACCATAACGAGTCTGAAAGGCTATTTTTGGGATATCGCACTCACTCACCTTCAATTAGTGATAACCCGAACGGATATCAATCTTTGAAAAGTGGGTCGCCCCTTGAAGTTGGTCAAACAAGTCATCAATCCTTGGCAATGGATGCCTGTTCTTAATAGTCACCTTGTTCAACTGCCGGTAGTCAATACACATTCTGAGTGAAGCATCTTTCTTTCTCACAAACAATACGGGAGCACCTCAAGGTGAGATGCTAGGCCTAATGTACCCTTTCTCCAACAAATCTTTCAATTGCTCTTTCAATTCCTTCAATTCGGCCGGAGTCATCTGATAAGGAGGAATCGATATCGGTTGAGTATCCGGAAGTAGATCTATGCTGAAGTCAATCTCTCTATCTGGAGAAATGCCAGACATTTCTTCAGGAAACACATTAGGGAACTCGCTAACAACCGGAACCGATTCAAGCCTAGGTGTCTCACTTTCGACATCTCTAACCCTCACTATATGGTAGATACACCCCTTACCAATCATCGTTCGGGCCTTGAGACAGGAAATAAACCTACCCTTGACCACCGAACTACTGCCCTTCCATTCAAGCACGGGCTCATTGGGGACTTGGAATCTAACTTGTCTAGTTCTGCAATTTACCGAGGCATAAGAAGCGTACAACCAGTCCATCCCTAATATCACATCAAAATCATACATCTCCAGTTCAATGAGATCACCCAGAAATACCCTATGCATCACAAAAATTGGACAACCCCTATACACCCTACGAGCAATAATAGACTCGCCAACAGGGGTATACACTGAATAAGGTTCCCTAAAGGTTTCAGGATTAAAACCAAATTTTATGGCCAGTAAAGGAGTCACAAATGACACGTTAGCACCCGGATCTAACAATGCATATGCATCAAAGTTAAAGATTCGTAACATACCCATGACAACATCTGGAGCATCCTCTATCTCTTGATGACCATGGAGTGCATAGAACCAGTTGTTTCTAGGAGCATTGGCAACCAGATCCTTGGGTGGCCCTTGTTCACCAGGAGCAACTTGATCTCTCTTTGGATTCTTCAGGCAATTGGAGACCCTGTGGTCCAGGCTACCACAACCATAGCAAGCACCCGAAACCTGTCGACACTCACCAAAGTGATTTCCACAATAAGTACCACAACGAGGGACCCTTTGGCTACCACCAAATGGTACCTTAGGAGGGGGAACCCGGGGATTGGAAATCTTCACACCAGAACTTTGGCCCTGTTGGAATTGGCCATAACTACCTCTAATATTAGAGAACCCACCTTCAAGTCGGGCCCTCTTCGCCTCTCCCATTCTCCTTTCTTTAAGCTTTTCCCCTTCTATTTGTTCAGCATAAGTCATGAGCCTGGAAATGTCCATGTCATGAATGAACATTGCTGTTCTGTACTCCTTCACCACTAAGTCTGAAACACCTGATATGAACTTGTGCATCTTAGCACGAGGATCTGCTACCAACATAGGAGCATACTTTGACAACTTTGTAAACTTGAGCACATAGTCCCTCACCATCATATTCCCTTGTTTTAAGTTAATGAACTCAGTCATTTTGGCCTCCCTAAGTTCAAGAGGGAAAAACCTTTCAAGGAAGGCTACTTTGAATTCATCCCACGTGATCTCAACACCCCTTGGCTTCTCCACAAGCCACTGATTGTACCAAACCTGGGCCACATCCTTCATTTGATAGGCGGCCAATTCCATCTTCTCCTCTGTACTCACACCCATGATACGGGAGTCATTTTGGCCTCCCTAAGTTCAATAGGGAAAAACCTGTCAAGGAAGGCCACTTTGAATTCATCTCACGTGACCTCAGCACCCCTTGGCTTCTCCACAAGCCACTGATTGTACCAAAACTAGGCCACATCCTTCAGATAATAGGCGACCAAGTCCGCCTTCGCTTTCGCACTCACGACCATGATACTCAACACCTTTGCAAATTCATCAATAAATTCAAGTAAAACCAGGTGTGTTGAGTTGATACGTAGTAGCCCACACGGTTCAACCCACATAAAAAGTTATGCTAGCTCAAAGTCTACTATCCAAACTGCCTCTCTAGGCCACCAAATGATCCGTTTTGCGTTCGGCCACTTAAACTCAACCCATGGCTACGAAAACTCAATCATGACTAGTATAATGTCATACAAGACCAACCATAAGGAGTTTTCAAAAAATTGTCGGGTCGTTTTACATTATACTATCTCCCTCTTGGGATTATTCGTCCTCGAATAAGATGAGAATTAGCTTAAATATAGGAAAATAAATATCAATACCTCACCATGAGCGCAAATATGAAATTTAACATCAAAATCACAAAACCTTCAAACCTTTTCCATAAACATCATTTAAAACCAATTTCATGAGCATGCATGCATGTTATGACATGAAAATGCAGAAATGAAAGAATTCAGACCCTTTGAGCATAAAGAACCTATTACCTTAGGCTTGAGTATATCATCACATCATATCCGATTCTGATTCTCATGTAGCACTCTCAACATCTTGGTTCCTCCAAAGGACTTTAACCGATGCAATTTCCTTGTTATGTAGCATCTTCACTTGGTGGTCCAAAATTTTAACTGGAGCTTCTTCATAGGTTGAATGTTTTTCGACCCCAACACTTTTTAAAGGCATAATAGAATTTGAGTCACCAATAAACATCCTCAACAAGGATACATGGAACAGTGGGTGAACCGTAATCATCTTTGATGGCAAGTCCAACCTATAAGCCATTTTACCAATCCTCTCCAATACCTCATAAGGTCCAACATATCGAGGACTCAATTAACCTTTTTACCGGACCACATCACACCCTTCATTGTTGAAACCTTCACACAAACTCAATCTCCTAAATGGAACTCAAGATCTCTCCTCCTACTATCAAAATATGACTTTTGATGACTTTGAGACATTTTCAACTTCTCCCTTATGATTTTTAACTTTTACATAGTATCCAACACCAAATCAAGACTGATCAAAGCCATCTCAAAAATTTCAAACCAACCTACTAGGGATCTACATCTCCTTCCATACATAGCCTCAGATGGTGCCATCTCAATATTAGCTTGATAACTATTGGTGTAGGAAAACTCAATGAGTAGTAGATGATTGTCCTAGCTAACCTTAAACTCCAACACACAATCCCTCAACATATCTTCTAAGGTATGAATTGTCCTTTCGGCATGTCCATTGGTTTTAAGGATGAAAAACGGTACTCAACTTCACCTTTGTGCTAAGTTCCTTTTGAAATGACCTCCAAAACTGAGAGGTAAATTGGGAAACACGATCATATATAATGGACAATGGCACACCATGAAATCTCACCAACTCCTGAATGTACAACTAGCATAAATTTTATCACTAAAAGTAGTCTTGACCGGTAGAAAATGAGTTGATTTGGTTATTATATCCACATCACCCAAATGGAGTCATATTGCTTCAACGTATGGGGAAAACCAGTCACAAAGTCCATATTGACATCTTCCCACATCCAAGTAGGAATTTCTATATCTTGGGACAAGCCATTTGTCTTTTGGTGTTCCACCTTCACCTATGGGAATTAGGGCACTCAACCATGAATCTGGCTATATCTTTTTTCTTGTTATTCCACCAATACATTTCTTCAAATTTCGGTAGATTTTGGTGGATCCAGGATGTATGGAATATGGAGTGTTATAAGCTTATCGCAAAATCACTTCCCTTAAATGATCAACATTTGGAACATACAACCAGCCTTCATAGCGAAGCACACAATTTACCTTTTTGGACAAAACCACTGTCTTCTTTTTGGCACCTAATTTCTTTAAATCAATTAATGTTGAATCTAAGTCTTGTTTTGCCTTGACATCAACCACCACCAATGATTCAACCCTATTCTGCACATGGATACCACCCTCATTAGAGTTGCTCAGTCTAACTCCCAACCATACCAAATGATGCACATGCTTGCCCAACTCCCTCTTGGCCTCATCCACATGGACCATACTACCCATATATAATCTACTAAGAGCATCAGCTATAACATTTATCTTTTCCGAATGATATTGCACACTTATGTCATAATCCTTATAGAGTTTGAGCCATCTTCTTTGCCTCAAGTTTAGATCTCTTCGACTTAATACATATTTGCAAATTCTTATGGTCGATAAATATATCAATATGCACCCCATAAAGATAATGACACCAAATATTTATGGGTTGAATAATCTTGTTCATGCACCTTTAGTTGCATCAAAGCATATGTGATGACCTAACCATTTTGCATTAGAACACATCCCAAACCAACACGGGAAGCATCATAATATACCACAAACCTATCCAAGCCTTCTGATAGTTTCAAAATAGGAATTGATATAAGACAATCCTTCAAAGACTAAAAACTCTTCTCACATTTATTTGACCATTGAAATTTTACCTTCTTTGGGTCAAATTTGTCAAAGGTGTAGCAATGGGTGAAATCCCTCAAAAAATCTTTGCTAATAACAAGACAAACCCATAAAACTCCTAATATATAAAGAAAACAATGATCCAGACCAATGTTTTATTGCCTCAATATTATTTGGGTAAACATTAATACCATAAATGGACACCACATGGACAAGGAAAGCCACCACTTTCAACCAAAACTCACACTTTCTGAATTTTGCTAATAACTACTTTTCCCCCAAAATCTGAAGTACTAGCCTCAAATGAGCCATTTGTTATTCCTTGCTACAATAGTAAATTAGAATATCATCTACGAAGACCACCACAAAAGTATCAAAATAGGGATTGAACACCCAATTCATGAGGTTCATGAACACAGTCGAAGTGTTTGTCAACCTAAATGACATCACCACAAATTCAAAGAGACCATACCTTGTCCAGAAAGCTATCTTAGTAATATCACACTCCCCCACTCTTAATTGATGATAGCCAGAATGAAGATCAATCTTGGAGAATGAGTATCCCCTTATAACAGACCAAACAAATCATTTATCCTCGATAGTGGGTACTTATTATATATTATCACCTTGTTCAATTATCGGTATTTTATACATATCTATAGCAACCTATCCTTATTTCTTACAAATAACATGAGGTCACCCTATGGTGAAATACTTAGCCTGATAAAAGCCTTTTCTAAAAAGTCCTTATCCTTCAACTCCTTTAATTCCGCTGAGGTAATTCAATAAGGAGAAATAAAGATAGGTTGGGTATCAGGAAGGAGATGTATGCCAAATTCTACTTCTTTTTCGGGGGAGAAATACCAAGTAAATTCTCATGAAATACATTAGGAAATTCACTCACAACAAAAATAGACTCAAGAGTAGGAGACTTGGAATTAACACCCCTAACCTTGACTACATGATAGATACACTCATTGGAAATTAGTTTTTGGGCTTTAAGATAAGATATGAATCAGCCTTTGAAAATTGAGTCACTACCTACCCACTCAAGAATAGGCTCATTTGGGAATTAGAAATTTACTTATGGGTTCGACAATCTATAGAGACATAGGGAGTATGAAACCAATCCATCTTGAGAATAACATTAAAATCAATCATCTCAAGCTCAAAAAGATCAAAAGGAATGACTTTATATAACACTGATACGAGATAACTCTGATAGACTTTTTGGGCTACAACTAACTCACCCATAAAATCATAAATTCAGAAAGGCTCCAACAAGGTTTCAAGACTCACATCAAACTTAGTAGCTACGAACGAAGTGACAAAAGATAAATATCCACCTGAATCAAGAAATACATACACATTAATGTTAAAGACCTTCAACATACCGGTAACAATATCAGGAGTCTCTTCCACCTCTTACTTAGCATGAAGGGCATCAAATTTTTATTGCGTTGCACATCACCTTGTTAAACCCTCTATTTCCCTTTACCACCCAAAATGACCTGTCCTTGGGATGACCTTTCTGACTCTTATTTGCCATATTTGGATACTCAGATAGCTTGTGATCCATTCTACTGTAATCGTAGCAAGTACCAGACCTGGCCAACTCCTACCTCCATAGTTCTTCCAATAAGTAATCCACCTCGATAAGCCTTGTCCACCACCTCCTTGAGCCTTAGGGTATGGAATCCTATCCTTGTCAAATCTTTGATTTAGAGACTAAAATGATTCTTGACCTTGGAACCTTTGGTCTTGTTGAGGATGACCATTCCACTACCAAACCTAGAATTGGAGAACCTACCTTTAAATAGAGCCTTCTTAGACTTTCTCACCCTCCTCTCCTTGAGATTTTCAACTTCAATTTTCTCTATATAAGTCATGAGCAAAGAGATGTCCATCTACTTCACAAGCATAATAGTTCGACACTTTTTGACAACCAAGTCTAATATTCCTTAAATGAACTTTTTCATTCTGACACAGGGATCAACAAATAATGATAAAAATACTTAGAAAACTTAGTGAACTTGAGGGCATACTCCCTTACACTTATGTTCTTTTGTTTGAGATTGATGAACTCAGTCAGTTATGCTTCCCTAAGATCAAGTGGGAAGAAGTGGTAAAAAAAATACAAACTTGAACTCTTCCCAACCAATCGAACATTAATCCACCCTGTCGGACATCCCTTGAGTAACCCACACTTGGGCCACCTCTTTGAGTTGATAAGAGGCCAATTCTACCTTTTTTTCTGAAGTCACTGCCATGATAGCCAACGCCTTATACACCCCATCAATGAACTCTTACACATCTTCACCTACCTTTGAACCATTGAATTTAGGAGGGTTCATCTCAGAAAAATCCCTTACCTTAGTTATTGAGTAGTCACATAAATAGGACGAGCCATACCTTGTTCAGCCTGGGTAGTCATGGCTTGGGAAAACATAGCAATAGCGGTCCAAAATTCAGCATTAGTAACTTGCTCCCCAAGAGGATCATGAGAAGCTTGATCCTCATTAGCATGTGCCCCTCTTGGTTGGTATTCTTCTTGGAGGCATTATTTATAAAGGCATAAAAAATAATCATTAGAGTTGGGAAGCCTTAGGACACATTATACGACATGACATGAATTATGAAAGAGGCGATATATTTCCTGAAACACCTCATAGGCTCTTATACTTGGATGTGGCATGCTTCATACCCATGAACAAGAATCTACTTAACTTGACATGTTGACTTCGAGGGCCATTACAAAACCTAGTGCTTTGATATAAAGTTTGTCATGACCCAAGCTAAACCCTAGGAGCAACACAGAAAATGAGATCCCCAAAGAAATCCAAAACTTGACTTTTTAGCACATCGTAAGCATTCAAGATAACAAGAAGTAGTACATAAGTGGAAGCTAAAATGAAATCATAACAGAAACATGGAAGTTATAAGGTATACAAACCAAGCAATACATCATGTCCAATAAGCCTCTAAATCCTAGACTAAGTGGGGGCTTAGACATGTCCTAATCTCACCCTCAATGAAAAGAAAAGACAGTCTCAACATAATGTATAAGCTAGATGAAAGTAGAATCTATCCCTGAAGCATGATGAGTCACCCAATCTGGATCAACAAGCAATCTGCATCTAGCCACGAGGATGGAGAGGAGGATAGTCACATGTACCTACATTATGATATAATGTAGGCATAAAGTATGTGTTAGTATATTTGAATGCACTAAGTAGGCATGCAATACAATATAGGTACATGGTATTAAAACTGCATAATTATGATACATAAACAAAGGTACACACACACATATATAGAGAAACAAATTAGAGAAAGGATCAACATACCAATATGCCATGAATGTGATGATGCATGATACCATAGTACATGAAGTTAGGTGGGATTTCCATTATAACTGACAATAATACCATGCAAGCTACAATATGGAATCCAATATTATCACGACATTGAAAAAAGAGGAGCCTACTTGTCAAAGTAAGATTCTACATGTCAATATAAGCTATATGCATCCACTAGTAACCCATATTTAGAAACATCATCATTCCTACGGTGGCACGTAGTTGTGAGACATTAGAATCTACCAAGGTAATTTCAGTGTTAAGTCAACATCCCACGAAATAGATAATACATGCATACAATCATACTTGTCATAAATCATCATAATTAATAATAAATCAAACTTGGGTATCAACATCATAAATCTGATCATAGTCTCATAGTTCATAAACCTCATGCATAAGAATATCTCATTTCATACTAGGCTTCTACATCACCTTTCAAAAACTTGAATCTCTCTATAGGGACCCCAAATCAACCTCAAGGTCCTAAATCTCTTATTCATAGAATACTAGGATCCTATGGTCACCTTTTTGAATCCTAAATCTTCCCATCGGGATCACAGTTCATCCTCAAGGTCCTAAATTCTCTATTCATAGTCATAAGCTCATTTGAAAACCTTAAACATGTATGATCAAGCAATAAGAGATAGGAGTGTAGAATGGGCTTATAAGCATAAAGTTCTAAACCATGAAAAATGAGTAAATACATGCAAAACCATAGAATTGAAGATCATTTGAATCACAATTGAAATTACCCATGCATAGTTTCCATAACCATTGCAAAATTGAAGAATTCTCATGTAAATAATGTAATACAAGTGAATTTGAAGTAATCCGTGCATATTTAATCATATAAAGGTAATACATGTCATAAGTTTAACATTTGAGATCAATATCATGAAAATCCTAATTTGATTACACTTGAAAATAGATGAAATGATAAAAAAATAAGTTGGGCTCCATAGGTGAAAGGCACCCATGGATGAATCCCACATACATTAAGGTAAATTAAAGATCCAAAGATGAATTTGAATTGAAACTTGAAGGTCCTTTGACCAATTTTTCACTTGAGCTTGAGACTAGATTTAAGAGTGTTTTAGAAGAGTGGTTTTTGGGTCTATGTGTGAGGAGTGATTGAAAGTCATTAGGATAGATTGGTATATCATTTGGAGTGTTATTTACACTAAAAATATCCAAAAGAGGGTTAGAAATTAGGTCAAGGACCAAAACACCCTTACTAAAATATGCTTGAAAACTTGACGGCATGCACTTTACGAGCACCACCACAAATTATGGTGTGCACCATGACCCGTGGTAGTGTCTGTGGTGTGTTCCCTTGGATAAAATGGGACTGCCTTGTGAAGGCTGCCCTTCATGATCCATGATGGGTCCATAAATCGTGAAGGGTCCTATGGTGGAACACTTCATTTGGAAGCCTAAGAAATAAGGCCAAGGTGATATCCACAACACCCTTCACATGGTATAAAGGGTACCTACTTCCCATGAAATTTGTCTTGATAAACACCTTGGGCCAAAATATTTCGAAGATGAATTTTGAGCCTCGGTTTGATCTTTTGAAGTATAGAACCTTATAGTGGTGTTTCGTGATCGCGAGGACCCTTGTCGCTATCGCAAAGTGCTTTTTTCCTTGAACAGTGTCTGATTCAAAAATGACAATTTTAGTCATTTTTCACCATTTTATCTTTTTTTAGCTCAATATAGGCAATTTTGAAGTATTTATTCTAGAAATGTTTTTGGGTAAGTTATTTTAACCTCTTTTCTTAAATTTTTATTAATTCGTTTATGATTTTAACATTAAAATTGGAGATTTTGATTGAGGATTTAAGGTATTTCATGAACATGAAATTTCAAAAGAAAAAATAGTAATTGTGAGCTTATTTTGACTCATTTTTCGAAATGGTTTTCACCATTAGATTCCTAAAATCTTAAAGAACATTTCTATGTAAAAATTTTCTAATTTTCATCTCCTTTTCTGGTATTGAAATTTTGGACTATTTTACTTTTTTTTTTTTTCAAATTTCATGATTTAGGAATCACTAGTTTTGAATTATGATTCTGAATTCATTAGTTTTGAATTATGATTCTGAATTCATTTTCAAATACGTTGTGGTGCTTTGGAGTATAATCCAAATGGAAATATCTGACTTTGGATTTATTATGACTTTATTGGCTAAGGCAAGTATATTTCTAATATATGGTTAAGTGTGCTGAACCTTATATTTCCTAATTATTTAATTGAGATGAAATGTGAATTAATTGAAATACGTAATTAAGTTATATGAATTATGGTATGAGAGAAAGTATTGTTAGTTATGTATTCTTGATGGGCTAATGTGGAAATTCGTACATGATAAATGATATACGTGTTGTGAGTTGATTATTATAAATACTCATGTATCTATTGAGCTGTAGTCATGTGGTACTACATACTTCATATCTCATTCATTGATTCACCATGTATATGCTTATTTGTATTAGATTGTGGAACTGAGATAAAATAGAGACATTGATATTTGAGACTGAGGTTACTACCTCTCATAATTAATGTCAAGGTCACTTTCAGTAAGTATGATTGAGATATTGATATTTGGGACTGAGGTTTATATCGGTCGAGGATTAGTGAAAGTCACTTCTGGCTGGATGAGGTCTCTTCTAGGAGATACACGATCCTTATGAGACCTCAATGGATTTTGATCTGAGTTGTTTAGCAAATGTGTATTGTAGGAAAGATATGTGTTATGATTATCTAACATTGCATTGCATCGTATTGCACCTCACTCATTGCGACATTATTAATGAATTATTGAGTTACTGGTTTATGTGTATAAGTTTTGTATAGATTCTCCTTGTTGACTATGATTACTTGAGATTGTGATACTTGTTGAATTGTATAAGGAATATGCATATGTAAATATAAATGTTGTGTGTATTGAGTTTTCCTGTGTGTTGATTTGTAGTTTTGGAGGTATGTGGTTGGGATGGAAGGAATATTTGTATTCTTCACTGATTAAATTAGATTTAAAAATACATTTATTGGATACCATGTTGTTGCGTACTCACTCTTGCTTCTACACTTGTGTAGGTTCTGAGCCCAGACATTGAGTAGTAATTTTTCTTGATCATCCGAGGCTTTACAGGAAACATAGAGAGGTAGTTGTTGTCATTTAGAAGACTCCTTTATTTCTATTTTTATGTTTTGTTATATTTGAGAAGCAAGACATTGAGACTTTTATATTTAACTTTCGAATTCTGTTATATTAGTGACTTGTACATGTGACACCAATCTTGAGTTTATTTTAGACTGTGATTTTTTTATTCCTTATGCTTGTTCTTCCCTTTTTAGACTATATTATCACTTTAACTTCCACATTTCTTTATGATATTATTTCCTATTTAGGCTGACTTGCTTAGTGGAATAAAGTGAAGTGTCATCACACATAATTTTTTATCGCGACAATTTCACAATTATACTATGCATTAAAAGTGAAACATACATGTAACATATGTGTATTATAAATGTATTATATCTATTTTGGTAAACATTAATTGCATTATGTGTTAAAAACTAATTATGCATATAATATAGATATATTGTACTATGTATAAAAATAAATTTTTATACAATATAGATGTATTATATATGTCTTAAAATGTATTAGGCTTGTTTTGATTAAAAACAACATCTAAATTATATATTGAAAGTGAATTATACATGTAAGATTCATTTATATAACTATAAATGGTAAATAATTTTTAAATATGATATATTTTAGATAAGTTTTTTCATATTAGTAACTCTAAAGAACAAATAAAAATCAAATCAATACTGCTAACCAAAAAAAAAATTAATGCAACACTAAGAATGACATAATAATGAATATTTGTTCTTTAGTGTTACATTGGTTTAATCTAATTTTATTTTTTCTTTAATGTTTGCTCGTGTAATTAATAAGTACTTATTATACTTATTTTAGCATTATTTAGTACTTTAATGTTATGAAATTTTCATTATGACTTATTTTAGTATGGTGTAGTACTTTAAAATTATGATCATTTTTATTATGATTTATTTATTTGTAATATTTATTTTATGGATCTCATTATTATTTTTTGTTGAATATTTTGTGTCTTCACCAATGTCATATTTTGTATTTTTCTTGAAAAACTTCCTAGATATTTGTATTTTAGTAGTATTATAAATATATTTGTATTATAATGAATGTCCATTATGTAGATTCCTTTGGAGAAAAGTTAGGAACTCTAACTAAGAGGCCAAGTAAAATTTTTCCTATAAATAAAAGACTATTCCCTTATTGTAATACATCATCTGAATATCCCTCAATACCTTAATATTATCAAGAGGAATAAGAAGTCTTCTGCCTTCTTCTTCCTATTTTATTCTTTAAATTATTTTATACAGATCCATAACACGTTATCAACACAAAATTCTACCATCTTAAAGAATGAAGGTGAAGTTTGAACACTAAGGAATTATTTATTTGTAATGATCTCGTCGGTCATTTTTGACATTTTCGATCTGATTATGGTTTACCCTTCTCCAAAGTTGCCTTGGATCATTTTTGGTTGAGTCTAAAAGTCAAATTTCTAAGATCTTATAAAAAGTTGGAGTTTTGCAAAAGAAAGAGTTTTCAAAGGCATAAAGTTGGAAATTTCAAGTTTTGAAGTCATTTTGAGTTTCAAGTGTCGAAATTCGATTTCGTCGATTTCATTAGTTTTGGAATATTGAATCTTCTCTAGGAGAGATTGCAAAACTGAATTCGGAGTTAAAACGAAGATTTTGCACCCAAAGTTGTAGTTCTAGTTCATTTTGGATCATAGGTTTGACTTTGGTCAACATTCGAAGTTCGAGCGCTCGTATCAAAATTTCATCAGTTCCAGTGGTTCCAGATGATGAAACTAACGCTAGAAATGTCTTCATTATAATTTGTTAAAAACTTCCATGAATATTTTTAGTCCAAAACTAGTTTAATTGATCTTTCTCGGGTTCTGGCCCAAGGAGGTTCCGAATTTTAATTCTAACGGTTCCATTGAATACGGAACATCATTTTTTGTAGAATTCCATATTTGGTTTATGTTCATGAGGTTTCGAACTGTCACGACCCGGAAAGGGGGACTGGATGTGACATGGCGAAAGAGGACCCGAAGACCCTCGATCAAGCCATCATAGCATCATTACACACATCATCGGTTCGCAAGCGCGGAAGCTAATCACATAGCACGTAAGTTCCAAGGAATTGGGGACTAGGAAATCAAGCTATGGGGACAATAAT
>JBCEWC010005870.1:0-24102 GCA_038996855.1 Solanum aculeatissimum | reverse complement strand
GGATAGAAGCTATTACCTTAGGCTTGAGTAGATTGAAAAAGATAGGGGTATCGCTCCATCATGTCCAAATTCGCTTCCCATGCAACACTCTCCACATGGTTCCTCCAAAGCACCTTAACCGAAGCCACCTCCTTGTTGCGAAGCCGCTTCACTTGCCTATCCAAAATTTTGACTGGTACCTCTTCATAAGTCAAGTTCTCCTCAACTTCCATACCCTTCAAAGGTGTAATTGCCGTAGGGTCACCAACTAATTTCCTCAAAATCAAAACATGGAACACCAGGTGAATAGAGCTCATCTCCAAAGTAAATCCAACCTATAAGCCACCTTGACAACCCACTCAACAACCTCATATGGTCTGACATACCATGGGTTCAACTTACCCTTTTTGCCAAAATGCATGACGCCTTTCATAGAAGATACCTTCATATAAACCCAATCACCTACACAGAATTCGAGATCCCTTTTCCTAACATCCGAATAGGACTTTTGGCGACTTTAAGCCGCCCTTAATCTCTCCCTAATCAACTTCACCTTTTCTATTGCCTCAACCACCAAATTTGGGCCTAACTATGCTGCCTCACCTACCTCAAACCAACCCATCAGGGATCTACACCTTCTACCATACAAAGCTTCGAACGGGGCCATACCGATACTAGCATGGAAACTATTATTATTGGCAAATTCAATAAGCGGTAGATGATCATCCCAATTTCCCTTGAACTCCAACACACAAGCCCTTAACATATCCTCCAAAGTTTGAATTGTCCTCTCGGCTTGTCCATCAGTTTGGGGATGGAAAGTTGTGCTTAATTTGATCTTAGTACCAAGTCCCCTTTGAAATGACCTCCAAAAGTGAGAAGTAAATTGAGTGTCACGATACGATATGGTAGACCTCGGTACACCATGCAACTTCACAAATTCCCGAATGTATAATTTAGCATAATCCTCGACACTATAAGTAGTCTTGATCGGCAAGAAGTGAGCCAACTTAGTCATTCGGTCAACAAACGACCGGGCCTTTGATGTTGAACTTTCACTTGTTGGCAATTCAGACATTCCGACACAAACTTGGCTATGTCCTTCTTCATGCCATGCCAACAATACAACTCTCTCAAATCTGAATGCATCTTAGTGGATCCCGGATGAATAGAATATTGGCAATTATGAGCCTCACTCATGATACTCTCCTTTAGGCTGTCAACATTCAGACCACACATTAATTTTGGTACCGTAGCACACCATCTCCCCTTGGGAGAAAACCTCAATCTTTTCTTCGACAATAAATTTCTTTAACTTCACCAAGGAAGGATCTAAGTCCTACTTGGCCTTAACATCAATTACCACCGAAGACTCGGATCCGCCTTGAAAACAAATACCACCATTTCCTGAGTCAACCAACCTAACATCTAATCTAGCTAACTGGTGCACGTCCTTCACTATCTCTTTCTTCCCCTCATCCACATGCGACACACTCCCCATAGATAGCCTACTAAGGGAATTCACCACGACATTCACCTTGTCGGGGTGATAAAGAATACTCATATCATAATCCTTGAGAAGTTCCATCATCTCCTTTGTCTCAAGTTAAGATCCCTTTGGTTGAACACATATTGCAAATTATTGTGATCGGTGAAAACATCCACGTGAAGCCCATATAGATAATGCCTCTAAATCTTTAGAGCAAACACCACCGCCGCCAATTCAAGATCATGGGTTGGATAATTTTGCTCATGCACCTTCAATTACCGATACGCATAAGCTATCACCTTACCATATTGCATAAGCACACAACCCAACATAATTCGCGAAGCATCATAGTACACCACAAACCCATCTAACCCATTGGACAAGGTCAAAATAGGAGCCGACGTGAGCCGATCCTTTTAGGTTTAGAAGCTCTTCTCACACTCACTCGACCACACAAACTTAGCCTTCTTTTGAGTCAATTTGGTCAACGGGGATGCAATGGAAGAAAATCCTTCGACAAACCTCCAATAATAACCGGCCAATCCAAGGAAACCTTGAATATTCCATGGAGTCAATGGTCTAGGCCAATCTTTCACCACTTTGGTTTTCTTAGAATCAACCTTAATACCATTATGGGACACCACGTGACCAAGGAATGCAACTTCTCCCAACCAAAATTCACACTTGCTAAATTTGGCAAACAATTGTTTCTCCCTCAAAGTTTGAAGCACCAATCTCAAGTGATCCATATGCTCTTGCTCACTCCAGGAGTAAATTAGGATATCATCGATGATGACCACCAGAAAATTATCAAGGAACAGTTTGAACACCCCATTCATGATATCCATAAACATCGTCGAAGCATTGGTCAAATCAAATGACATTACCACAAACCCAAAGTGTCCATAACGAGTCCGGAATGCCATTTTCGGGATATCACACTCCCTTACCTACTGTTCCAGTGTAACCTCCCCTTGATCCAGTTCAGTTGATTAGATGAGAAAAAGGACTTTGAATCTTGTTAAATATCCTCTTTTCCCATTCATTACCACCTTGATCCAGTCAATAAGAATAAGGACAAGTTCTAACTTTGGTAATCTAATAAAAGACGTTCATAGTGAAGGAAATAATTAATTCATACATGCAAACGTTCCAATGATTACACATTATTCAGATTGTACCTTGTTAGTTCTTCATGATTCCCACAACCCAAGTTGTGGATTTAGCTATGCATGATCATTGTAGATGAAGAAATTATGTTAAAGAATATCATAATTTAAACACTTACAATGATAAAATTAAGAACAAGAAATCCAAAGTTCTCCACAAGAAATTACGATGTAAAAATTCACAAAACTAAAAATTCTCCAAGTGTTTGTAAGTAATTCTGTCGTTCTCCCTTCGTTCTTCCATAAAAAGAAACCTAAAAATCTATTTATAATAATTAAAAACTAAATAAAAAATAAAATAGAAAAATTGTATTGGCAGCTTCCACGAGAAGGTTTATAGGCCATCCAAAGTTCCACGGCCCATACCTGGGCTTTGTACTCTAAATTCTTTAAAATTGACTATCACTTCTACGAAACCTTTCTACAAGTCGTATTCTTACTTACGGCCCGTGGATGGTTTTGTCTGAGAACTTCTCTAAAACTTCTCCATTCTAATCCACAAGGCATGAAACCTCATCTACGACTCGTATAAAACTCCATGGCTCATCTGCTCACTCGTAGTTTCGACATATGAAAATAGGCCCTTTATTAGATCTCAACCACGAAAACCCTCTACAGCTTGTGGAAATTTCTACGGCTCATAGAGTATCTTGAACTTCCTCAAAAACTGCAATTCTACAGATTTTGCCTAAAACCAAGAAAACTCTTGTAATACTGCAAAAAAGACCCAAAAACACAACAAACCCACTAATATCACTTTGACAACGCACAAAATCTTATGTTTTAAGCATCAAAAGTGTTGTATTTTGGCAGCACATCAACATCCTCAATAGAAAATTATTGATTCTCCTCAAGCGATGGACTCAATATACATAACTAGTATAGCAACACACAGACCTCAGTTAAATGGCATACATCATCTAGAAATCAAGCTCAGATACCCAAACTAACACATTAATGCATATAAGATAGTTATCAAACAAACCAATGTGGATCAATACATGTGACAGTGCAATTATGATAAGAAAGGTAACCGTAGATAAATAACAATCACTAAAATAGCTTAAAACCAACAGTATAATGCAAGCTCCCTCACAAAAATATTTCTCATATCCCACTCATAATAGTATTTTTAGCTTAAATGCTTGGGACTAAAAAAAATCACTCAATCTCACAACAGATATTTAAACATTGTGCTTAATACCATATGTTTTCCCCTGTACTCACAACTATGACCTTCAACTACTTGGACTAGGATCACTTTAGGACATTCATGGCTTGTAACGTAGGCTCAGGGGCTTTGGTATGATATTTTGGGAACACAGTAACTAATTACACTCCTTAACACTGCGCTATTCCATACTTTTTCCCAACCAACATGGTCATTTTTCACTCACTCTCCCTTTCTCATGTTTCAAACTTTTCTATGTGCCTTACTCTCATTTTTAGCTTATTGTCTTTTGTTTTTTTTGCATTCTTTTTCTTGTTACCTCATCGTTTAGGCATATATTTATTGTTCTTGCACGTACAACACATTTTTCCCTTTTTTCATGTATCACTAACTTCTACCTAATTTATTGGCTTTCCCTACACCAACCACCCTCAACTTAGGATTTTGGCCTGAGTTGAGGTGCACTATATGCAACCTATGAACCAGAGTCACTTTTGGTAGCCACCTTCAACTTAAGTTTTTTGCCTCATTCAAAGTACACAATATTAAAGGATGGACCAGGGTCAATTTTATGATGTCAGATTCAACAAGGCTAGGTTACTTAGGTCTTTACAAAGAAAAGGGTAAACTTTAAGCTCAAACATTCGGATCAAGAGATACACAATGCATTTGGTTGGTTATTAGGCTAGGTGGACTAATATGAACAATGGCCTAAGATTCTTTCCTAACCAACTAATCTATAGTCTCAGTCAGAATAACAGGGCAAGTTCTTGATTGAAATACAGTATAAAAAATTATGTAATAGGGCTCACACATACATGGCACTAATTATACTATCAACACAGACTTTCAGATCATGCTTGTCATCCCAATTAGACCTCACTTATTGGAACAAACATTATCAAAAACTTATTACACATGGTTGTTATCAAAAATACCTAACACAAAAATTTTGATGGGTATCATTTTAAAAAAAAATTAACATATGCCACATAGTACAATATGCTACTAACACTACTTATACATCCTAAACATGCAAGTTCAACAGAAAATAACTATCCTTGGGGAAAGAACACAGGCAAGAAAAACCCCTGGACTCAAAAATTAGGATAGTTATAGGTCTTGGCGCCTAAGTGCCAGTCTTCACCTTGGGTTACCTCCCATTTAGAGCCTATTTTAGTGTCGCAGCACGACTTACATAACTTGGGTACTCAAACTTGACCAAGTGTCCTTGCTTCCACTGTCTTTACATTTTTAACATTATCAAGATATAGTTTGACTCTTTGGCCATTTACTTTGAACTTTGTGCCATTTTTCTTTTCCAACTCAATAGTCCCATGGTTGAAAACATGTGAGAGTTTGAACGGCCCCAACCATCTGGACTTGAGTTTGCTTAGGAACAACATCAATCTGGAGTTGTATAGTAGGAAAAAATCTCCTAGTGCAAATTGGCGATGTCAATATGACGATCATGTTGCAACTTTATCTTTTGCTTATACAGGGTCGAGCTCTTAGATGCTCTCAAACAAAACTCATCAAGTTTGTTGAATTGATTCAACCTTGAGTTTGCAGCACCATCCCAATCTAGGATTAGCTTCTTGAGAACTCACATCGCCTTGTGCTCGAGCTCGATAGGTAAGTGACATGCCTTATCAAAAACTAGTTAGTACGGAGACATACCTATGGGAGTCTTGAATGTTGTTAGGTATGCCCATAATGCATCATCAAGCTTCTATGAACAATTCGTCCGGTTTGGATTCACGATTTTGGATAATATCTGTTTAATCTCCCTGTTAGACACCTCTACCAGTCCACTTGTTTGGAGATGGTAAGGTGTTGCCACTTTATGCTTCACCCCATATTTCTTAAGGAGAGCTCTAAATAACTGATTGCAAAAAATAAGAACCTCTATCACTGATAATCGCCCGAGGAATGCCAAATTGAGAGAAAATATTTTTCTTGAGGAATGTTGTGACACTACTAAAAAACTGTCAAAAAGGACGAAAAAAGCGACGGAATGCATCACTTTTTTCAATAAAAGCGATTAAAAATTGGCGTAGCCAATTCCCTCACTTTTTTGCTCATCGCTTTTGCAAAAGCGATGGACGATGTCACAATTTTTTTCTAATAAAAATAAAGTGACAGATGGCGTCATGTTTTTTGATATTTTAATTATTTAATATTTATGATAGACAACATCACAAATATTTTTAAAAAATAATTTAAAAAGATTTTTAAAAAAAAAGCGACGAACTAGGTAACCCTATTCGTCACTTACCTGGGTTTTTTGTAAAAACAATCCAGAAAAGCAACGGACGTAGGAACCCTATCTGTTGCTTTTCTGGGTTTTTTTTAAAAATAATTTCCATAAAAGCGACTGACATAGGGACCCTGTCCGTTGCTTTTCTGAAATTTCTTAAAAAAAATTACAAAAATACGACGGACAAAGGGACCCCGTTCATCGCTTTTTCTGCTACTCTTTTATGGCAGAAACCTGTAGTTTCTACTGGTCACCTACATTAAAATTTAAATTCAATACATATCAATACAACTCAATACAAGACAATCAACACACAAAATACAAGTAATAAGCACAATTAAACATTAACAACATAGATATTCATAATTTACAAAGTTTTAAATTGTTTCAAAGTTTACCAAAAATTTTAAATTATCCAAAATATAAATAAATGAGAACTAGGGAATATTTTCTACAAAATCATCAGTACTCCCGTCAGATTCATTGGGAGAGGGTGTAGGCCGACGGCTAGGAAAAGCACTTATTCCTTGAGTTGCTCATATTGTTGAGTCATTTTGTTTTCCTGTTCAACCCTTCATACTTCAGAATCTGTCAATGCACGTGCAAGTTGAGCAATTTGTTGATACATAGAAGCTATCTGAACTTCGTCAATGGCCCAGCTTGATGTGACGATCTAATACCTTGTAAACTGGATTGTAGTCGTCGTATGTTATTCCGGGAGCCCATTCCATAAACTTTTATGGCTCCCTCCTGCGACCTTTTCCATCCAAATTTGATTGGACAGCTTAGGGGTTAGCTCGATCGAGTCTCCAACTCATGTATTTGTCGCTCATACTCACACTGCATATTAAAAATAACAATTAGACTCAATATTGTATATTAAAAGTAAAAGTTAGAATCAAAATAAATTATACTATATATTCATATACATACAGTTATATATATATAGGCTTGTTCGGCCCTTTCCTCCACCCACTAATCTAGATCTGACTCATTCTTCTGTTTCTTCATATAATACTTCCTAAAAACTTCATCACGTAAGGGAATTCGCCCCAATTCTTTTTCCTATAAATTAAAATATAATTAATAAAATTATAATTTATATAAAATCAAATACTTTATTTAAGAATAATATTAGTTTAAACCTAAAATTTTAAAAATCTTACCAACTCCCTCGTAATGGTACCAACACTCTTTGCACCTCTGGTGTGCAATGAGTCGCCCTTTATGCTTCCTCTAACATTTTTAGCTTGATCGGACATAGCCTTGAATTTATCAATATTCCAATACCGAATCAAATCTTGATATACATTCAGCGGCATCCAAGTACTAGCTTTTCCATTATCCCTTGCTTTCTTTACCCAGCTAGATAGTCGGGAGCTCACCTTTCTCTCAAATGTGATCGCAATGACCATGTTGTACTTCAGCTGCCAAGTACATAAAGTCTTGAAAAAAGCAAATAGTGTTAAAAATAATTTAAGTAAATAATACTCAAAATATTATGTAATCTTATATATACCTTGAATTCATTAAACATCGCTTGACGAATGTTATTTAGAATCACCCCCTAAGCGTGATATGCCTTCGTGTATAACCTCATAATACTCTCCTTTAGAGCATTCACAGCCTGTTTCGAAGGATGTCACCTTCAAGATACATAATAAAAATGTTATTAGTTCATTTATAATTTGTCAAGATAGCAAAAATAATTTAATAAAATACAAACTTATGATGTTCCATCAGGCTCTATCATGACTCTCCCATGTTTATCCCTCTGCCCAGGAGCTAAGTCAAGCACATCATGTGTAGCCTCATGTGCAGCAATAGTAGATGGTGAGGCTGATGATGGAAGATGTGTATAATTTCGAGTTGATGGTGGAGGGGCAGTATCAATACTGGAAGAATCTCTAAATATCAGATTAGATAGGTGGGGAGACTAAGAAGCAAGAGATGGAACAGTAAGAGATGGAGTAGTCGAAGATGTGAGTCGATGATATGTCACTGTAGGTCGAGGAGCGACATGATCATACAAAGTGAATCTCAGTTGTGTAGAAGAAGATGTGCCTCGTGGTCAACACAACTGACTGTGAAAAGCTAGAGGATCCATAGTCCTAAAAGACACATAATGAGTAGTATGTGTCAAAGTAGCACCTGGGGCACCCTGAATATCAGATGCTGAAGAAATATAGTCTGTGATATCCTCAGGATCAATAGATCTCCTAGACTTCTTCTTTTTAGTCCTACTAGAATGAGTAACCCAAGATGATCCCGAGATCTATCATCATCACTGGATGACATCTGAATGTAAAGTAACACAAATACAATCTAAGTTCAACTTAAATAAAAAATATTAAAGTTCAAACTTAAGAAATCCATTAAAGATCAAATTTTATATTACATTCAACTTCTAAGTTCACAACTTAAAATATTCAAGTTCCAAATTAAATCTAAGTTCAAGTTAAAAACTATTAAAGTTCAACTTAAATAAAAACAATTCTAAAGTCCAAGTTTTAAATTATATATATCTAATCAAAATTCACAACTTGAAGCTCAAGTTCTATAAAATCCCTAAGTTCAAGTTCAAAATTAAATTTAAGTTCAACTTGAGAAATCCTAAAGTTCAAATTTTATACTACATTCAACTTAATTCAAAGTTCACTACTTAAAATTCAAGTTTCAAATTAAATCTATGTTCAAGTTAAACACTACTAAAGTTAAACTTAACAAATCCTAAAGTTCAAGTTCTACATTATATACAAGTTCAAAGTTCACAAATAAAGTTCAAGTTCTAAAATCTTAAATTCAAGTTCTAATGAAATTAAATCTAAGTTCAACTTAAATAAAAAAAATCCTAAAGTTCAAACTTAAGAAATCCTAATTAAAGTTCAAATTTTATATTACATTCAACTTCTAAGTTCACAACTTAAAATATTCAAGTTCAAAATTAAATCTAAGTTCAAGTTAAAAACTAATAAAGTTCAACTTAAATAAAAATTCCTAATTAATTTCAAGTTTTAAATTATATCTAATCAAAATTTACAACTAGAAGTTCAAGTTCTAAAATCTCAAAGTTCAAGTTCAAAATTAAATGTAAGTTCAACTTAAGAAATCCTAAAGTACAACTTGTAAATTATATCTAATCAATATTCACAACTTGTAGTTCAAGTTATAAAATCCCAACAATTATAAATTCAACAATAATTTAATTCCAACTAAAAAATACCTAATTTACAATCTCATTCAAAAAAACTCAAATGCAAACTAAAACCCAAAAATATTTATTCACTAATTCACACAACATATACAAATTAACTATGTTAACACCATTGTAACTTCATAACAATAGTATTCTAACACAAAATATCCAATTAATAATCTAATTTCAAAAACTAAAATTTAAAGTATAGCCATAAAAGCAAAACAATAATTTCATTCATATATTCACAATGAACAATATAAAATAAGTTGTGTAATATCATAATATCAACAAATAATGTGAAAAACACTAGCTAATAAGTTACAAAATTCATAAATTTTAAATAACAAAAATATAACTAAAAAAATACTAAAATGGAGCAACAAGAAGAAGAAAATTAGTACCTTAGGCTGATGGGGAGGGGCATCGGAGTGGCGGACCGTGGCAGCGATCGACAGCTGAAATGGGGCGGGGGGCGCTAGGGTTTATAGAGGGAGAGTGAAAATATTTTAGGAAAGGGGAAAGGCGGGCTGGGGGCTTGGCTTTTATATTTGGGGTGCGGGGGGTAGGGGGCGATAGGTGGCGTCGCCCGGTCTGTCGTCCTTCATTAAATAGTTTAACTGTTTGACCAAAATTGCGACGGACTGGGTGACACAATCTGTCGCAATTTAAAATAAATTAAAATTAATTCTTTTAAAAAAAGCGACGGACGATATCGTCAAGTCCGTCATAATTTTTAAAATTAAAAAAAATTACGACGGAGGACGTCACTTTTTAATTAAATAATTATATCTTAATTTTAAAAAAAAAATTGGTGAAAATATCCGTCAAAAATAGCGACGGACATGTAGACACTTTTCGTCGCTTTTAATTATTAAATTAATTTAAAAAATAATTTAAATAAAAAAGTGACGGACTACGTCCTTTAGTTCGTTGCTTTTTGGTGAGACGCAGTCCATCGCTTTTCTGTCCATCGCTTTTCACAGTTTTTTAGTAGTGTATATCCAAATAATTGTAATCTTTTTCAGTGTGTAGCATGCAAAATGGTAAGTTAAGTTCACCAAACCATTTGATCCAAGTGAGAGATAAATTTCACTACGTTATTTGATTCATCCCCACAATGTGACATTACTAACCCTTACCTATTGTTCCAGTGCAACCACCCCTTGATCCAGTTCAGTTGATTAGATGAGAAAAAATACTTCGAATCTCTTTAACTATCTCTTTTTCCCATTCCTTACCACCTTGATCTAGTCGATAAGAATAAGAAAAAGTTCTAACTTTGGCCATCCGTTAAAAGACGTTTATAGCGAAGGAAATAACTAATACATGCATGCACACTTATTAATGATTACACATTATTCGGATTTTACCTTGTTAGTTTGTCATGATTCCCACACCCTAGTTGTGGATTTAACTATGCATTATCATTGTAGATGAAGAAATCATGCTAAAGAATAGCATAATTTAAACACTTACAATGATTTAATTAAGAACAAGAAATCCAAAGTTCTCCACAAGAAATCATGATGTAAAAATTCACAAAACTAAAAGTTCTCCAAGTGTTTGTAAGAAATTTTGTTGTTCTCCCTTTTTTCTTGCATAAAAGAAACCTTCAAACCTATTTATAATAATTAAAAATCAAATACAAAACAAAATAGAAAAAACTTAGTCGACAACTTTCACAGGCTGGTTTATGGGTCGTACAAAGTTCCACGACCCGTACATGGGATTCGTACTCTGCATTCTTCAAAATTGACTATCACTACTACAAGACCTTTTTACGAGTCATATTATTACTTACGGCCCGTGGATGGTTTCATCTGAGCACTTCTCTGAAACTTCTCCATTCTGATCCTCAAGGAACGAAACCTCATCTATGACTCATATAAAATTTCATGGCTCGTCTGCTCACTCGTAGTTTCAACATCTGAAAATAGGTGCTTTATTGGATCTCAATCACAAAATCCCTTTACAGCTTGTGGAAGTTTCCACGACTCATAGAATGTCTCATAATTCCACAAAAAGCTGTAATTCTGCAGATCTTGCCCAAAATCAAGTCAACTCCTGTAATCCTACAAAATAGACACAAAAACACATCAAACCAACTAACATCGCTTGAGAATGCATAACATCCTAAATTTTAAGCATCAAAAGTTTTATATTTTGGAAGCACATCAACACCCTCAACTTAAAATTGTTGGTTGTCCTCAAGCAACGGACTCAATCCGCATGAGCAATATAGGAAACATGTAGACCTCAGTCAAATGGCATACATTATCTAGAAATCAAGCTCAGATACCCAAACTAACACATCAGTGCTTATCACATAGTCATCAAACAAACCAATGTAGATCAATATATGTGACATTAGAATTATCACAAGCAAGGTAACCACAAATAAATAACAATCACTGAAATAGCCTAAAACCAATAGTGTAATTCAAGCGCTCTCATAAAAAGAAGTCTCATATCCCATTCATAATAGTATTTTTAGCTTAAATGTTTGGGACTAAACAAAATCACTCACTCTCACAACAGATATTTAAACACTATGCTCAATATCATATGCTTGCCCTTATACTCACAACTATGACCTTCAACTACTTAGACTAGGATCACTTTAGAACTTTCTTCGCTTGTAACGTAGGCTTAGGGGGCTTTGGTATGATATTTTGAGAACATAGTGACTAATTACCCTCCTTAACATTGTGCTATTCCACACTTTTGCCCTACCAACATGGTCATTTTTTACTCATTCTCCCTTCCTCCTATTTCAAACTTTTCTGTGTGCATCACTCTAATTTTTATCTCATTATTTTTTGTTTTTTTCTTTGCATTCTTTTTCTCTTTAGCTCATCGTTTAGGCATCTATTTATTGTTCTTGCACCTACAACATATTTTCCCCCTTTTTCGTGTATCACTAACTTCTACCCCATGTATTGACTTTCCCTACACCAGCCATCCTCAACTTAGCCTTTTGGCCTGAGTTGAGGTGCACTATATCCGACCTATGAACTAGGGTCACTTTTGGTAGCCACCCTCAACTTATGTTTTTTGCCTCAGTTAAGGTACACAATATTAAAGGAAGGACCAGGGCCAATTTTAGGATGTCACATTCAACAAGGCTAGGTTACTTAGTTGTTTACAAAGAGAAGGGTACACTTTAAGCTCAAATATTCGGATCAATGGATACACAATGCATTTGGTTGGTTTAGGCTAGGTGGACTAATATAAACAATGTCCTAAGATCTTTTCCTAACCAACTAATCTATAGTCTCAGTCAGAGTAACAAGGCAAGTTCTGAATTGAAACACAGTATAAAAATTATGCAAAGGGCTCACATACATGACACTGATTACACTGTCAACACAGACTTTCAGATCATGCTTGTCATCCCAATTAGACTTCACTTATCAAAACAAGCACTGTCAAAAAGTGATTACACATGGTTGTTATCAAAGCTACCTAATATAAAAATTTTGATGGGTATCATTTTTTACAGAACTAACATATGTCATAGACTTTAGTACAATATGCTACTAATACTACTTATACATCCTAAACATGCCGGTTCAACAGAAAATAACTGTCCTTGGGGAAAGAACACAGGCAAGAAAAGCCCTCGAAATCAAAAATTAGGATAGTTATAGGTCTTGGTTACTCAGACTTCACCCAAGTCTATAACTATCCACACCCCATCAAAAAAGATTTGCATTTCACTTAATGCATAAAATGTGACTATATCAAAGCATAGTTGTGAAAAAACATACTTTGGCACCTTAGCGCCAGTTTTCACCTTGGGTTGCCTCCCAAGTAGCGGTTGATTTATTATCATGACACGACTTACATAACTTGGGTAATAATACTTTATCAAGTGTCCTTGCTTCCACTGTCTTTACATCTTCAACATTGTCAAGATATAGTTTGATAAATATGGTCTTGGCCTATCAACCCTACTCGTCCTACTGGATGTTCTCTCGATATATATCCCGTATACACCAGAATTTTGTCATAAAGTATAGCGGTGGATATCGGTAGTGATTAGACTTGGGGAAGAAGAAAAGGATTTTGGTATGCTTTGAAATAAAAGGAAAGTGAGGGGTAATTTGAATTTACCCCTCTTTTATTCATTTTACCGGATCGGGTTTAAGTGGGGTTCTGATCTCATAAAACCCTGATTACAGGTCGTTAGACTTTCTGCGGCACATAAGACTTGGTCTCGTAGTTTCAGAATCCTATTTTTAAGGACTTGGCTCTTAGGAATCCTCCTATGGGTCGTAGGTTAAAATATTGCTCCGTAAGTTAGTTCATAAGTGCCCCAACACTTAGCAAACTTCCAGAATCTTACTTGGGGTCCACGAACCTCATTCAAGGTTCATAGACGGCCTATAAATTTGGCTCATGGACTTAAGTGCACAAATTTCTGCTAATTGGAAATGGTTCTATGAGTGAGTATATGAGTTGTGGTGTAAACCACGACTCGTGGAATCATTCACGGAACCAACCTTTCTTCCCTTTTTGCACTGGTTTGTTGCATTAACCTTATACCTGCACACTCTTAGCAAAAACAATTGTTCCCCGATAATTTACAGTTTGTGAGTCCAAAATTATAACTAAAAGTATGAAAATTAAACTACCTATGACTCTAAAAATAAAAAAATAGATAAAAATTACAGTAATTATCTTGGGTTACCTCCTAAGTAGCGCCTGATTTAGTGTCGCGGCACCACTTAGATAACTAGGTTACTCAGACTTCACCAAGTGCCCCGTACTTCCATATTTAGATCAAGGTCTCCTCATTGACTGACAGATGTTGAAGACAACTTCTTCGACATTCGATCTAAACTTGAGTTTTCTTGACTCTATGTCTACTAGTGCTCTTTCAGTGGCTAGGAAAGGCCTCCCCATGATGATTGTAACATCGAAGTCAACCTCATAATTAAGTATCACAAAGTTTGTGGGGAATAAAAACTTTTCTACTTTGACTAGAATGTCGTGCAGTATCCCCACATGCTTCTTCACTATCATGTCAGCCATCAACAACTGAATATTTGTTGGTGTAGGGGCTCCCAAACCCAACTGTTTGAACACTGCAAGAGGCATAAAATTGATGTTGGCTCCTAAGTCATATAATGCCTTTGCAAAGTTGACATGTCCATGTTGTATGGTATGGTGAATGATCTAGGGTCCTGTTTCTTCTACTCGAAGGACCTTGTTGCAATAGAATCACAATGTTAAATCTCTTAAGAAAGATCTTGGCTTACCTTCTTCTTCCTCGTCATGAGGTTCTTCATAAACTTGGCATACCCGGACATTCACTCTAATGCCTCAATAAGGAGAATATTGATAGATAGTTTCCACAAGAGGGAGATAAAATACAGAAGCTTCCCCCCTTCTTCCTTATTCTTCAGTCTCTAAGGAAAAGGAAGTGGAGGCCTAAGTATGAGTTTCAACTTCTATAGTGTCACCACTTCATTGCTCACCCCATCCTTGGTTTTTCATCCCTCGTCTCTGGATCCTTGCTCTCTACTATCTCACTCACAAACTGAGTCATCATCTACCAACGTTGATGGGTTGGTCATCTGCTTATTTGTCATCATTGTCTTGCACTGCTTATCATTATTTGAATTATGTACTGTGTTGCTTTGTAATGTACCCTTCTGACGTTAATTAAACTGTGTAGACATCTAACCAAATTGTTCATCCAACTACTTAATAGCTACAGAGTGAGACTTGATCTTCTAATTAATACCTGAGATGTTAGCTTTCATCTCCTTCAAGGTCTCATCCTGTACGTCAGCCTTCTTCAACAACTTGTCAAGCATCTCCTCAATGCGCGAACTGCCAGCTCTAGAATGACGATTATGTGATGGCACATATCAACCATTTCTATACCCATCTCTACAACCCCCAATCATCATCTCTATCTTGTCCCCTATTTTTTTTGTAGTAACTGCCTCGGTTGTTATCCCTGTATGCATTTTCTCTATTATAGTTCCAACCTTAGCGCCAATAGTCCTGATTAGACCCTTGGGCGTTGGTCCGAAAAACCCCCATCTGATCAGTCACAAAGCAAGTGTCCTCTTCATAATATGACTCTTCATACATAGGTGCACGTGGTGGTTGATGACTAACTACATTCACTCGCTCCTAGCTCTGCCTTATAAGCAATCCCACATTAGTGCTAATTTGAGCCAACTCTTGCATCATATCTTCGTTGATCTTGGTCTGCTCGGGATTGGTAATAACTGAGAAAGAGCTTTTAATAGTTGATTTTTCCCTCGAGCCCTATGCACGGTTAGTCTTTGCTATCTTATCCAGTCGTTCCGCTACCACAGAAAAAGTGCAATCCAAGAATGAGCCTTTTGTTATTGTGTCAGCCACTGCTCTGCAATTATCATCCAATTTTCGATAGCAAATCTCCACCAAGGAATCATCAACAATCTTGTGGTCAGGAACAATCCTCAAGCACTTTGTGAATCGCTCCCATGTAATACTAATCAAATCACTAGGCAACTGCTCGAAGTTATTAAATCTAATCCTTCAGCTTCAGCTTTAGCTTTTTCGACATAGGAAAGAACCTCTGCAAAGAGGATTTCTACATTTTTTCCCATGTAGTGATAGAACCCTGTGGAAGTTTAGATAATCATATTGTCGCTTCACCTATGAGAGATAACGAGAAGACACATAGCCCAAAAACATCCATTGATAGATTATGATTCCCCATCATACTCTTACAAACGAATGCAACATTGTGTAGATAGTTATGCGGATCCTCTGATGGTAAGCTCGTGAACAACCCTCCATTCTACAATATTTGTAGTAATCCACTTGAAACAACAAACTTAGTATCCTCCGGTAAGGAGGTAACACAATAGCTCCGGTGATATACACTACCATAGGGTTAAGCCTGTATTGATTCCATGTATTAGCAACAACTTGTAGATCCTGTGGTGGTGGATTCACATCCTCGAGTGGTGGTGGGTAATTGTTATTCTGGTTTAGTACAATATTTGTAGCATTGTTTGCGACATCCTAGGCTATTTTTTGTAATGTTCTCTAGATATCTGGATCAAATAGAGTTAAGGAATTTCCTCGACTATGAGTACTGGGCATACACTACACCTGTATACTGAAAGAAAAACAAAAATAACAAAAATAATTAAAATAAGAAAAATAAAGATTAACTCACAAATCACCTAATTAAACCTGTCTAAAAGTTGTATTCTCCGGCAATGACACCAAAATCTTGATCATGCCCATACTACACCTCCAAATCAAGGTATAAGTGGTCGTTGTTAAAATATAGAACATAACGATAGTTAGGATCGATCCCACATGGAATAAGGTCTAGACTTTGGAGTAATTAAAACAATTACAACGAATTAATCTACTTATCTCCAAAAAAGGGGGTTTTGATAAAATGCAATAATTAAACCTAAACCATAGCAAACAATCAAGTGGAAGTGTTGTGAAAGCAGTGAGAGAAGTAACTAAGGTATTGTGTTCCCGATGAATTTCTAACTCAGTGTAACCAAATAATTGTAATATTTTCTAGTGTATAACTGGTAAGTTATGTTCACCTAAACCTTTGATCCAGGCGTTAGGCGAATTTAACCAAGTGATTTGATCCATCTCTGAGGTGTGCTTTACTAACCCTTATCTTTGTCCCAATAGAACCATCCCTTGATTTATTCAGGTTGATTAGACAAGAGTAATCACATCGAATTCGGTTAATTATCTCTTATCCCATTCATTACCACCTTATCTAGTACATAAGAATTAGGCGAGTTATAACGCGTACACTTGTTAAAAAGCGTTCATAGTGAAGGGATAAATAATACATGTATGCACACTTTTTTAAAATTACAAATTATCCGAATTTTTACTTTATTAGTTCTTCATGGTACCCACAACTCTAGTTGTGGATTTAGCTACTCATGTTGTAGGTGAAGAAATCATGTTATGAATCTGCATAATTAAACGCTTACAATAATGAATTTAGGAACAAGAAATTTGAAATCTTCACGAAAATCATAATGTTATTATCCAAAAATAATATCAAAAAGTAATCTCAAAGAATAAAGTAGTAATCATAAGTAATGAGTTCTGGACGTTCTAACGCCTCTCTCTGTCTAAAAGACCCTAAAAACCTATTTATAATAAGTAGAAATTAAATCCTAAAAAAAATAGGAAAACTGAAATTGTGAAATTGGACGAGCATAGTTACGGGTCATAGATGAAATCACGGTCCTTGACTAACCTTCGTAGATTGCACTGCTTGAAATTATCTTCAACTATATGAACCACCCTTACAGACCATCTTCTGACTTACAACCCATAAGGGGTCTCGTCTAGTAACTCTTCAGAAAATCCTCAGAATCTCTGCTCCTCAAGGCATGAACAAGTATATGACCTATCACTTGACTTACGACCAATAGGAGCCTTCGTCTGGTAATGGTCCAACATTTATGCACATTCTTTGATCTCCAAAATATGAACAAGGATACGAGCCGTCAAATGGTCTACAACCCGTTTAGTGTCACGTATCCTCAACCTCTGAAAATCAACCAATCACTGGATCTAAGCTATGGAACCTATCTACAGCTTGTGGAATGAACCACGACCCATAGAAGGCCTCGTAAGTCCTCAAAAATCTGTAATCTTCATGACTTGGCCAAAAAACATCCCCAATTCCTGTAATCCTTCAAAAAAACACAAAAACACATCAAACCTACTAACATCGCTTCAAGAACGCACAAAATCCTAAGTTTAAAGCATCAAAGGTGTTGTATTGTGACAGCACATCAGATATCGATAAGGTATCAATATACGGACAAAGTATTACATAAGATTAAGCTGAGTCATATATAATACCGATATGATATCAATATAACAACGAAGTATCACAAAATATTAATTTACATTAGTTATGCGGACGTCATGGGCAAAATTAAAAAGGAAAAAGTGACGTAAGAGGGTAAATAGTTTGGATCGTGGATCCATCAAGGGTAATTAGGTAAGAAGGTAAATAATTTAACAATTGATTCTATTTTATGTAGTTTTTCCTAATAATTTTTCCATGTCAAATTATTTAAAAGATGCCTTAATTGCAAGTAATTATTCGTAATAACTATTATTAACAAAACTTCTTTATATTATTTCCTTTATTTTAAAATAAGTAAATATTAAGGGGTTGTTTTGTTGGCTTCATGTTATCCCGAGATAATTAATCCTGGGATAAGTTAGCTGGATATAAGTTATCCCACCATGTATATGGGATAACTTATCTCATCATTAAGGTAAAAATGGTGGAATAAATAGTCCAGGAATTACTTTATACCTCCAACCAAACATGGGATAAATAGTCCTACATTTTATTCCGAGATTATTATAACGTATACCTCACACCAAACAACCCCTAAGAGATTAAAGAAACATTACTTTCCATTTTATCCTTTTTTAATTATTTTTAAATTACTCTTTAGAAAGACTAAACATTGATTATGGTAACTACTCTCAACACAAACTACCAATTAAAGTTTCTTGAACGCATCCCACAGGAAATGTGCATGAAGGATAAATACGAAAAAAAAGTTCTAAAATTATTCTTGAAGATTGAATAATTAAATTAATTTGAAAAATAAAAATACCTCAACAATTCATTTATTTTGAAATAGACAGAATATCAATATTAAATTGTTTTTTCAATAGAACATTAAATTACAGTAGATAAAACTAACAGCTTGTTTGGATGGTGGTTTTTGGTAGTATGGTATGGTATGATTAGTAAGAGAACCACATTTATTTTGATTATTTCATTAATTATGAGGTATGGTATGGTTTTATTTCATGGTTCTAACCATGAAAATGCTCACTTTTTAAAACCAACAATTTGGTGGTATCCCATGGTTCTCTTATTATTTTTCCAATTATACCCTTATTTAAATTTAAATAATTCTAATTTATCCTTTAACCTTTATTATTTATTAATTTTTACTCTAATATATGTACTACTTTTGTATTACTTATTTTCCTCCGTATCAACTTTTGGAACTTCTTTTTCAATTCCCGTCTTTTCTTTCATGTTTTAGTCTATTTTTTTATGTTCGTTTTTTTAAAGTTCTTACTTTTTTATTTTCTTGTGTTATTTGCTTGGATTGGAAATATATTAGCTTGTATGTTTCCCTACTTGATTCTATGTATTAATTTTTTTTAAAATTTTTATTAAAAAAATATTAATAAATTTAATATTTATAATAATTAAGGACATTTTTGTAAATTTTTAAATTATGATACAGTATCATACAATCAAATCAAATCAAACTCATACCGTCTATCCAAACATTGAATAGTACAATACTGAATAATACCATATCATACCATACGATATCATACATTATGAAATCATAACAAACCACCATCCAAAACAAGCTGTAAAGAGGAGGGGGTGGGTGGGGGTGGGGGCAAGACGAAGTCAAAGTAATTATAACGTTCCAATTAAGAAGATGAAAGAGGCTACAGTTTATTTATTGCGCAACAGAATTAATAATTTTCTTGACTATTCCCCCTTTATGTAGCCGTTGTAGGTCATCCGCGTCAAACACGGGGGCCTTTGTTTTCCCCATCAATGTGGACCAGCTGAACTCTACTCTACATATTATTAACAAACAAATAAAGCAAAACTTGTCTACATGAAGTATCAAGAAAACTAGCCGTTAAGTTTTGTAAAGACCATAATATTCTTCTGCATACTTTGTCTTTAACCTTAGCCGTTGCTCTTAAAGATTCCCTCCATTTACATATCCTCACATGCATTGTTTCAGTACTGTTTCTTCTACTAGTATTTATCCTTTCTTTCTCCTTTTCTCGTCATTTAATCTTCTTTCTCTTCTATCTTGAAAAAGTTGTGTGTGGAGGACGAAACTGAAGAGGATTTAAGATTGATTTTAGCATTTCTTTCTTTCATCTTCTGATTGAAGATTTTCTGAACCTGTTATAAGTTTATGGATAGGTGGAATATTTCATTGAGTGGATTTTCCAAGTACCCTTTCCGATTCTTGAATTTATATTCAGAAATAAAAGCTGGTTCTGGTTGGGTTCATGACAAGAAGAAGGGGAAATGGCAGTTTTCTTCTTCTTCTTGGCATAATACTCTGTTCTTGTTTGTTGTAATTGTGTTATCCATTTTCCCTATTATATCAACTGGAAGGAATTCGGATGGGGTCATTGTGACTCAATCTGATTTTCAAGCTCTAAGAGCCATTAAGCATGAATTGATTGATTTTAAGGGAATCTTGAAGAGCTGGAATGACAGTGGTGTTGGAGCTTGTGCTGGTGGCTGGGTAGGAATTAAGTGTGTCAATGGGGAAGTTATAGCTATACAGTTGCCTTGGAAGGGATTGGGTGGAAGAATATCTGAAAAAATTGGACAACTGCAAGCTCTTAGAAAGCTTAGTCTTCATGACAATGTTATTGCTGGCCCTGTTCCAACTTCGCTAAGCTTCCTTTCGAACCTCAGAGGTGTTTATCTATTCAATAATCGGCTTTCTGGTTCAATTCCACCATCAATTGGAAGAAGCCCAATTCTTCAGACTCTTGATCTTAGCAACAATCAGCTCAGTGGTACTATCTCTCCCAGTCTTGCGAACTCCACCAGGTTATACAGACTCAACCTGAGCCACAATGCTCTTTCAGGGTCAATCCCAGTAAGTTTCACTCAATCCCCTTCTCTTACTTTTCTTGCACTTGAACATAACAATCTTTCTGGATCTTTTCCTGACACTTGGGGCAATGTGGTTGTGAACGAGTCTTACCAACTTCAGTATCTTACACTTGATCACAATCTCCTCTCTGGGAAGATTCCAGCATCAATTAGTAAGTTAAGTATGCTTGAAGAGATTAATCTTAGTCATAACAATATTAGTGGGACCATTCCTGATGAATTAGGTAGTCTCTCAAGGCTTACTGTTCTTGATTTATCTAATAATGCCATAAATGGAACTATTCCTGCAAGTTTCTTTAACCTTTCAGCTCTTGCTACTTTGGATTTAAAGAATAATCTTCTGGATAACCAAATCCCAGATACCATGGGTAGACTGAAAAACCTTTCAATGCTGGTTTTGAGTAACAACAAATTCATTGGTCTTATTCCATCCACTATTGGAAATATTTCTGGGCTCACCTCACTTGATTTGTCTGATAACAATTTCACTGGTGAAATTCCAAGCTCTCTTGTTTCTTTGGTGAATCTTACTTCTTTGGATGTCTCTTATAACAATCTTTCTGGGATTGTTCCATCTCCTCTTTCTAGAAAGTTCAATTCAAGTTCTTTTGTTGGAAATCTAGAGCTTTGTGGATATAGTCCCTCAACTCCATGTGCTTCACCACCCCCTCAAACTCTTCCTTCTCCTGTTAGTGGGGTTGTCAAGCCTCATCGCCATCGCAAACTCAGTACCAAGGATATTATTCTCATAGCATCAGGAGCTCTTCTAGTTGTTCTACTTCTTTTGTGCTGCATGTTACTTTGCTGCTTGATTAGGAAAAAGGCAAATTCAAGGGCAAAAAATGGTAGCAAAGCTAGTGGCCTAGCAACCACCACCACAGGGAGAGGTGCAAAGTCAGTTCCAGCTGTAGCAGGGACTGAAGTTGAATCAGGCGAAGCTGGTGGAAAGCTAGTCCATTTCGATGGACCTTTCGTGTTTGCAGCAGACGACTTGTTATGTGCCACTGCAGAGATCATGGGAAAGAGCACTTATGGGACAGCATATAAGGCAACATTGGAGGATGGTAATCAAGTTGCTGTGAAGAGGCTACGTGAGAAGATCACAAAAGGGCAGAAAGAATTTGAAGCTGAAGTTGCTGAACTAGGAAAGATTCGACACCAGAATATTTTGGCTCTTAGAGCTTATTACTTGGGACCAAAAGGAGAAAAACTTCTCGTCTATGATTATATGCCTAATGGAAGTCTCTCATCCTTCCTCCATGGTAAATTGTCTACACTCACTGTTTTGTTTGTATATTCCTTTTGATGTTCATGTTGACAATCCTAACAACATGCTTGTGTTCTCTATATGCTGCAGCTAGAGGTCCCGAGACAACGATAGACTGGCCTACAAGGATGAGGATTGCTATCGGTATAACAAAAGGAATCTGTTTTCTGCATACAAAAGAAAACATAATACATGGCAATCTTACATCAAGCAACATACTGCTTGATGAACAAAACAATCCAAAGATTGCAGATGTGGGACTCTCCAGACTTATGACTACTGCTGGAAACACCAACGTGATTGCCACTGCAGGAACACTAGGTTATCGTGCACCAGAGCTTTCAAAAATCAAGAATGCAAGCACCAAGACTGATGTCTATAGTCTTGGAGTGATCATTTTGGAGCTTTTAACTGGAAAATCCCCTAGTGAGGCTACGGATGGTCTTGATTTGCCACAGTGGGTAGCTTCCATAGTGAAAGAAGAGTGGACTAATGAAGTGTTTGATGTGGAACTTATGAGGGATGCACCAAATATTGGTGATGAGTTGCTTAATACATTGAAACTAGCTTTGCACTGTGTTGATCCAACACCAACTGCTCGACCCGAAGCTCCACAAGTACTACAGAAATTGGAGGAGATAAAACCAGAGTTGACGTTAGCAGCCACTAGTTCTGGAGATGATGGCACAGCAGTTCAAGAAAAGAGTGAATAAACTCTGTTACTTCACCAGGTTGATTGAAGCAAGTGTTGAAAATTTTGAGCTTTTTACTTGATATCTATTTGTTTATTCTTTCATTTTTTTCTCCTGTTAGAGGAATTGTTTGTTTTATATTAAGATGCACTAGTAAATTGTATATAGGGAGATTGTGATTGCTGCATAGAAAAACATTTTATTCAATTCTTTTGTTAAATTTATTGTAATGTACTAATAAAATAAATGTATAAGTGATGGCTTGATGAAATATTGTGTGTTATTTGCTATAGCTCTATGCAACACATACACAAATTTTATTGCATTGTGTGTTATTTGCTAGCTCTATTATCTGCAACCAACTTTTTTCATTCATTAGTATTGGATAGCCACGAGAAAAATGATCTTCGATGTGAAAAATCAAATGTCGTTGTTATAATTACAAAAGAATAATTATTGGTCAGTATGTTATCTTAAGAAATAATTAATGAGATGTTATATTCCATCAAATTCTAAAATTGAGATAATGAAACTGTAGCATAGATAAATAATGTCTCTGCACCACCAGTAATACAACAATTAACATTTTGCGCTTCAACTTGCTACACTTTCTTGAAGGACATTTATTTAGTGAATTATTGAATACTACTAAATTTCAAAATAAAAACCTTCAAGTATATGACTTTAGACATAAAAATATTCTATCTACTATGCTTCACTCAGTATTTATATATTTTGTTGTAAATTGCACAATACACAACCATAATTTTGAACATAATTTTTTAAGTTACGTATTAAAATTTGAAATATAAATAATTGTTAATAATTTATTATAAATATTCTTAGCATCAAAGAAATAAAATGTTATTTGATACATATGTTCTGAACATATAACTTTTATATTTAAAGATATAAGTCCAAAAATTTATCCAACTAAACAAATTATTACCTCATGTTAGACGGAAAACGTAACCATATATCATATATATATATATATATATATATATATATATATGAGAATGTAAAGTCCGGCTACATGTTGCTTGTTGGGATATATACTATTAACCATGAAATATATACTATTAACCATGAGTTTAGATATAGTATTTATTATAGAACAATTGTTTATTCAATTTTTAATAAAAGTTTTA
>JBCEWC010005869.1:0-24103 GCA_038996855.1 Solanum aculeatissimum | reverse complement strand
TCCGACCCAATTCAAATTACTCCCATTCATATGAAAAACTTATTCCACCACCTATATCGCAAGGCTGCATCAAGTGTCATATAAATAGTACTAGCATGTGGAAAATACGGGGTGTAACAGGTTCAATCTGCGTTCACGGATAAGAGATTGTTTGGTATCACTTTGTGTTCATGGAATGGCTCTACATTTGCGTAGTGCATGTGTTACACCCCCTTCCCCTGCTACACTCCGTATTTGCGGGTTGGTCTCTATGATCGCGAAGGTCATATTGACCTCTCAACTCTACGCTCGTGGGACCCAACCCATGTTCACAGAGTATTTTTTATGCCAACACTATTTAAAACTCGAGAAACACCATCTTTAGCCATTTTCAGGAACTTGGAGCTTTTTGGGGCACTTTTGAGAAGAGAATTCCGAAGAGATATTTTGGGTAAGTGATTTTCTAATTTGATCATTTTCCTTTACTTTTATCTTGATTTCAACTTAAGTTTCAAGATTTTAAATGTCTAAAATTGGGGATTTTTATACTACAATTTTCAAAGTTTGAATGTTGATTTCTCCTTTGATTTTAGTGAGATTTTCACCCATTAACTCCTTTTTTGAGTAGAATTTGATTTTAAAGTCAATTTTTAGAATTGGGAACTTCAAATCTTAGCCTTAAAATTGATCATTTTGTCCCTAAGCCTAAACCATGCCAATATGGGTATATCAATGCTTCTCTTGATGTGTAGTATTTGTTTTTTTTAGTGATTGGTCGAATTGAGGATCATTTAGAGGCTTGAGTTGATTGAAAGCTTGTCCAAGTGCAGTTTTTGCATTGAGGTAGGTTCGACTAAGCTTTTTGGAACTAGATTTGAGTTATTGAGTATATTATGTGGTAATTGAAGATGTAGATTAATTCATGAGTGAATGACTTATTTTGTTAGTAAAGTGATGGATATGTGAATCCAGTTATGCTAAAATTTGAGTAGATTGTGATCTTATCGATAAATTGAGTTGAATACTTAAGATATGAGGCACTTTGGATATTACCACGATATTGTGAAAAGCTTGGTGTTATTCATAACTTATTTTGGGATTTAGAGCATATTTTGTGACTTGTAGAGTCTAGATTTGATGGGAATTGATCATTGATGAAAAAAGAATGTTAATATGGCTTATTGATGGACTTGTGGTATTAGTTGATATACACATAATATGTACTCCATTGTTGCATTGATATGCACATATTATATACTCCATCACTACATTGGTATGCACATGTTATATACTTCATTGTTGCATTGGTATGCACATATTATATACTTCGTTGTTGCATTGGTATGCACATATTATATGCTTCATTGTTGCATTGGTATGCATACAACTTCATAATTGTATTACGGCATTAGCATAGTCATATTCTACATTAAATCTACCTCTTGAAGCCTACGATGCTTCGAGGTGTTTTGTCTTAAGGCCTGTAACGTCTTGAGATATTCCAATGCATGGCCTGATCAACCCTCAGGTTCTATCTCGTAGCTCAACTCAATATATGTGTACCTTAGCCCTACGATGATCATGATTATGCATACATGGCTCGCGCTGCCCCCGAGTTCTATCTTGTAGCTTCGCTTGATAGATGTGTACATCATCCCCGTGATGGTCGTAATTCCATTTCATATATGGCCTGCGATGCCATTGCATTCATTCCTAGAAATGAATTACATCATCGATTTAGTTTATCATTGTTATTATTATTATTCATAATTAATGGTATCATGTACTAACCCTTTTTAGATGCAGGTGATAGGATTCTTTATTATTACATACTTGTTCGATTTCTCTTACCCAGTCAGTTGAACTTACTGGGTATATTTCGATGTACTTACCCTACTTTGTTTCCTCCCTACAGATCGAGCACAGGGTTCAGGTCAAGATAGTTGATCATTCCCCCTGAATATTATTAAAATCATCTAGATCTCAGTGGTGAGGCTCATACTTTGAGTCATCATAGATCTTTGGGTTCCTTTTTATTTTTGTTCTCTCAGACTATGTATTAGTTTTTATGAGAAAGTTATATATTTTGCTTTGAGATAGACTTTTATTTCATTTGAGGAAGTTGTATTTACTCTTCCACATAATTATAGATGCTTTTGTACTTATGACTCCAGGTTTTTGGAGATTTTATGTTATGTTGTGTTGGTTTTTGCTTAATTTCAATCTTCTTTAGTTATGACCCATTTTGGGCCGTGACAAGTTTGGTATCAGAGCTCTTGGTTCATTGGGTTCGTGAGTTAAGGGTAGGGTGTCTAGTAGAGTCTCGTGGATCGGTATGTAAACGTCCACATTTATCTTCAAGAGGCTATGGGATACTTAATAGGAAAGATCTCATTCTTGATTCTATTCGTGTGTTTCTTTATATCAACCAGTTTGAAAGTATCTAATATATTCCTTATGCGTAGATGCCAATTACCAGATCCCATCGATCAATAGGAGAGCCCGAGATGGCTTATATAGCTCCCACTCATGGTAGAGGTAGGGTTCATACTAGAGTTCGGGGTCGAGGACTTGTTAGGGGTGCAGCTCCGCCTAGAAGGTAGACTAGGTCAACTTTGCCAAAGCCTATTTATGAGACAGGGGTTTAACGGATCCTATTCCACCGCCTATAGGACCAGATGTTTCACCCTCTATTCAGAAGTTACTTTTGAGGATATTGGCTAGATTGGAGGAAGCTCCTCCATCCCCAGCTACTGTTGATGTACCAATTTCTATAGTACCAGTTGGTCCTTCTATGGCTCTAATTGAGCCAGTTATGATTTATTGTAGCTCTCCCTCAGTCTCAGTAGATCTTTCTTAGACTGCTATAATTCTACCTCACATATCTTGGCCAAGTTTTGGTTCACAATTTCATGGACTGGCAGATTATCTTCAGGAAGGCACAACTTTCTTAGTTCTAGCAGGGGGTGCATTTATGATTATGGTGGATCATACTCACATGATGGAGCACAACAGGCATGATAGTTAGGGTGGCATAAAGAGATTTTATCATCATGGACAATTTAGTGGTCACCTGTCATGGGATAGAGAGTTTCAGAGGAAAGGCCATCAGGGTCGGGTAACTCAAGTTGCTCTTCTAGTATCTAATAGTGTTAACAGGTCTAGGCCTACTCAGATAGGCCATGATAGTTCTTTTTGTTTGGTCAAGCTTGTTAATTATTGTTATGTTTATGATGAGGTTGGGCACTTCGCCAACCATTGTCCACATCGTGTTTTTCCTACTCAGGCTTCAGGATCTCATCTAACTTATTTAGCCTAGTCCTAACAGTTAGAGACACCTCCCAAGGCATGAGGGGAGGTACCAGAGGAGGTTATGCCACAGAGAGAGGTGGAGCCTATAGAGGCCCACAGGCTAGTGGTGGTCGTAGAGTTTGTTATGTTGTTTTGGATAGAGCTAAGGAATAGGCTTCTGATGTAGTTATCACAGGTATGGTTTCAGTATACCACTGTTTAGCTTTAGTTTTATTTGATCCAGGCTCTACTTATTCTTATGTGTCAGCTTATGTTGCTTTAGATATTGATATTTTGTGTGAGCCACTCGCTGAGCCTATATGTGTTCTCAGCTCGATAGGTGAATCTTTAGTGGTAAATCAGGAGTATCGGGGGTGTGTTGTAACCTTTATGAGGAGAGATACTATTGTTAACTTGATAATATTAGATATGGTGGACTTTGATGGGAGTTTTGTCTTGATTCTGTTGCATCTCTTGGCCATATTATGTCAAAAGAGAGTATTATGGTTGATCCGCCCAAAGTGAAAGTTATTCATGAGTGGGTTAGGCCTTCTTCTATGACTGAGATTCTGAGTTTCATTAGTTTGGCAGGGTATTATCGATATTTGGTTCAGGGATTCTCTTCTATAGCATCCCTATTGATTAGATTGACTCAGAAGGCTGTGACATTTTAGTGGTCAGATAATTGTGAGGCAAGCTTTCAAAAGCTCAAGGATTTATTGAATTCAGCACCTATTCTTGCTTTACCTGATGAGGGAGTACCATTCGTGGTCTATTGTGATGCCTCTAGTGTGGGTTTGGGTGGTGTATTAATGCAAAGAGGAAAGGTGATAGCTTATGCTTCTAGATAGTTGAAGGTACATGAAAGAGACTGTCTTTCCCATGACTTGGATTTGGCTGGGGTTATATTTTTGTTGAAGTTATGGTGACATTATCTCTATGGGGTGCATTTTGAGATCTTCAACAATCAGCAGAGTATCAAATATAGCTTTTCTCAGCCTAACTTGAATATGAGATAGAGTATATGGTTGGAGTTACTTAAATACTATGATATCCCTATTTTATACCAGTCCGGGAAGGCCAATGTTGTGGTTGATGCTTTGAGCCAAAAGGCTACTAGTATGGGGAGCTTGGCATTCTTGAGGGCTAAGGAGAGACCCCTAGCATTAGAGGTTCAATCACTTGCTAGACAAATGGTTTGATTAGATATTTCTCCTCCCTATAGTATTTTGGCTTTTGTTGAGGTTAGATCTTCCTTGTTTGATTAGATATGTGCTCATCGGTTTAAGGACCCCAGTTTATGCTTGATTCATAACAAAGTGTTGAGGGGTGAATCCAAGGTAACTATTATTGATTATGTGTATGTTTTAAGATAAATGGTAGAGTTTGTATACCTAAAGTGGGAGATTGGGTGAGGTTGATTCTTGATGAGGCCTATTGTGCCAGGTATTCCATCCACTCGGGTGTATCTACGATATACCATGACCGAAAAAAACATTATTGGTTATTTGGGATGAGAAGGGACATAGCTGAATTTCTGGCAAAGTGTTTGAATTATCAGCAAGTCAAGTATGAACACCAAAAGCCCAGTAGATCGATGCAAAAGATGCTCATTCCCAAGTAGAAGTGGGAAAGAGCAACTATGGACTTTGTTACACCTTTGCCCATAGCTTTGGTAAAGTTTGATTCAGATTGGTTAGTGGTTTATCATTTGACCAAATCGGCTCACTTCTTATCGGTGAAGACTAGCTACAGTATGGAGCAGTTGGCTAGGTTGTATATCTGGGAGATAGTCTAATTGTGTGGTTTTCTAGTGTCTAAAAGTGTCCAACAGAGAATCTGTGTTCACCTCTTATTTTTGGCGGGCTCTACAGCGTGGTTTGGGTACTAGAGTGGATTTGAGTTCATCTTTCCACCCCCAGATAGATGGTCAATCCGAGCGCACCATTCAAGCATTGAAGGACATGCTGTGGGATAGTGTGATTGATTTTGGTGCCCAAAGGTAGTAGCACATACCTTTGGCAGAGTTTGCATACAATAATAGTTACCATTCCAGCATCAAGATGGCACCATTTGAGGATTTGTATGGCCAGAGGTATAGATCACCTATTGGATAGTTTGACGCAGGTTTTGATGATGTGTTGAATAAGGACCTAATTAGAGATGCCATGGGTCGGGTTCATTTGATTCAGGGGTAGGCATTTGACAGCTTAGAGCCACCAGAAGAGCTATGCTTATCGAAGGACTAGACCTCTAGAGTTCTTAGTTGGTGACAGTGTTTGGCTAAATATTTCACCCATGAAGGGTGTGATAAGATTTGGGAAGAGGAGTATGCTCAGTCCCAAATTCATTGGCCCATTTGAGATTTTGAGGAGAGTTGGTGAGGTTTCCTATGAATTTGCATTACCATCAAGATTATCATTTATTCATCCTATCTTTCATGTTTCTATGCTTCGTCGGTATATTCCATGTGAGTCTCATGTGTTTTCTTATAATTTTGTTGAGTTGGGTCCAAATTTGTCCTTTGAGGAGGAGCCTATACCTATTTTGGACAAGCAGGTTCAGAGATTGAGATCCAAATATATACCTTCTGAGAAGGTTTAGTGGCAGCACCATTCTGTTGATGAGGTTACTTGGGAGTTAGAGTCGAATATACCTTTTTTATGTTCGAGGATGAATATTATTTTTAGTAGTGAATGATGTAACGACCTGGTTGATCATTTTTTCCCTATCTGTGAAAATTATTGTTTTACCCATTCATAAGTTGTTTCGAGCCTATTTTTAACTATTTGAATGATTGAAAATAAAATCTAGTGTTTTAAAAGGAAAATATACATTTTGGCACTTTTTGAAAGCTTAAGTTATTGAAAAAGTGAGTTTTTGTACCATTCTAATTTTCTGGTGTCAGATCGAGGATCCATCAATTTCATTAGTCCAGAATGTTAAAACTGAACTACAGAAAGTTACAAAATTGAATTTGGAGTTAAAATGAGGTTTTAGGCCAAAAGTTAGGATTTTAGTTATTTCTAGGACCAAAGTTTGACTTTGGCCAACAATAGACTTCGGAAGCTCATATCAGAATTTTGACAGTTTCAGTAGTTCCGAATGGTGAAACTAACGCTTGAAGTGGTCTCGAAATAATTTTTAGAGTTGCTGAGGGCGGTTTTGATATTTTGAGTTTTAAACTAGTTTTATCTAGTCAGATTGGTAAATATGGCAAGGAGGCCTTGAAATCGATTTATGATGATTTCATTGAGTTTGGATTGCTATTTCTGGAATGGATACATATAGATTTTGTGTAATTCTGAGTTCGGATGAGTTTTGGGGGGTCCATTTCGAGTAGGGAATTAGGACTTGGTTGCTGGTTTTTGTTATTTTCTGGTGCAGGTACAAACCTTCTCCACATTTGCGGAGAAACCCTCGCATTCGCAAGAGCTTGGGTATGTTTACCATCCGTATTCGCAGAAGTTCAATCCGCGTTCACGGATAAGGGTTCATTTGGTATCACTCCGCGTTCGCGGGATGGGCTCCGCGTTCACAGAGCACATGTGTTACACCCCCTTCCCCTGCTACACTTCGCGTTCATGGGTGGATCTTCACGATCGTAGAGGTTATTTTAACCCCTCAACTCCGCATTTGAGGGACCCCACTGCGTTCACGGAGTAGTTTTGGTGCCAGCACTATTTAAAACTCGAGAAACACCATTTTTAGTCATTTTCACAAACTTGGAGCTTTTGGGGTAATTTTGAGAAGAGAATTCTGAAGAGATATGTTGGGTAAGTGGTTTTAACACTAATTTGATCATTTTCCTTTACTTTTATCTTGATTTCAACTTAAGTTTCCTGATTTTCTATGTCCAAAATTGGAAATTTTTAAACTATGATTTTTAAACTTTGAATGTTGATTTCTCCTTCGATTTAAGCTTGATTTTAGTGAGATTTTCACCCATGAACTCCTCTTTTCATGTAGAAATCGATTCTAAAGTCAATTCTCAGATTTGGAAACTTTAAGTCTTAGTCCTAAAATTGACCATTTTGCCTTTAAGCCTAGACCATGCCAATATGGGTATCAAAATATTTTTCTTGATGCGTAATATTTGATTTTGATAGTGATTGGTGAAATTGAAGATGGTTTGGAGGCTTGAGTTTATTGAAAGTTTGTCTGGATGTAGTTTTGGCATTGAGGTAGGTTCTGCTAATTTTTTTAGGACTGGATTTTAGTTCTTTAATATGTTATATGGTAATTGAAGATATAGATTGATTCATGAGTGAATGACTTGATATGTTATTATTATGATAGATATGTGAATCCGATTATGCCAAAATTTGAGTAGATTGCGATCTTATCGATAAATTAAGTTGAATACCTGAGATATGAGGTACTTTGGACATTACCATGATATTGTGAAAAGCTTGGTGTTATTCATAACCTAATTTGGGAGTTGAGAGCATATTTTGTGACCTGCATAGTCTAGATTTGATGAGAATTGATCATTGATGAAAAAGGGAGGTTAATATGGCTTATTGATGGACTTGTGGTATTAGTTGATGGCCTTGATCTAGCCTTTGTGATGCTATGATCGTTGTCCCTATTTTACATTACCTGTGAGTCATCCCCTATCTTACTCCATTGTTGCATTGGTATGCACATATAATATACTCTATTATTGCATTTGTATGCACATATTATATACTACATCGTTGCATTGGTATGCACATGTTATATACTCTATTATTGCATTGGTATGCACATATTATATACTCCATTATTGCATTGGTATGCACATATTATATATTCCATCGTTGCATTGGTATGCACTTATTATATACTCCATCATTGCATTGGTATGCACATACTATATACTCCATTGTTGCATTGGTATGCACATATTACATACTCCATTGTCACATTGGTATGCACATATTATATACTTCATCACTGAATTGGTATGCATATGTTATATACTCTATTGTTTCATTGGTATGCACATATTATATACTCCGTTATTGCATTGATATGCACATATTGTATACTCCATCGTTGTATTGGTATGCACATGTTATATACTCCATTGTTGCATTAGTGTGCATATATTATATACTCAATTATTGCATTGGTATTCATATATTATATACTCCGTTGTTACACATGTTATATACTCCATTGTTGCATTAGTATGCACATATTATGTACTCCATTATTGCATTGGTATGCATACAGCTTCATACTTATATTGCGGCATTGGCATGCTCATATTCTATATTAAATCCGCCTCTTGAGGCCTATGACACTTTGTGGTGTTTTTTCTTACGGCCTATGAAGTCTTGAGATATTATAGTGCATAGCCTTATCATCTCTTAGGTTTTGTCTAGTAGCTCAGCTCGATAGATGTATACCCTGGCTCTGTGATGGTCATGATTATGTGTACATGGCCCTCGATGCCCCCGAGTTCTATCTTGTATCTTTGCTCGATAGATGTGTATATCAGCCCTGCGACGATCATAATTCCATTTCATGAATGACCTGTGATGCCATTACATTCATGCCTAGCAATGCATTGCATCATCGGTTTGGTTTATCATCGATATTGTTGTTATTCATGATTATATGGTATCGTGTACTAACTCTTTTTGGATGCAGGTAATAGGATTCTTCATTGCTGCACACTTATTTGATTTCTCTTAACCAGTAGGTTGAACCTACTGGGTACATTTTAGTGTACTCACTCATACTTTGTTTCCTCCCTACAGATCGATCATAGGGTTCAAGACAGGGTAGTTAATCATTCCACCTGAGTATTGTTGAAATTATCCAGATCTCAATGGTGAGGCTCAAACTTCGAGTCATTGTAGATCTTTGGGTTCCCATTTTTATTTCTGTTTTCTCATACTATGTATCAATTATTATGAGACAATCATATATTTCACTTTGAGACAGACTAGTATTTCATTTAAGGTAGTTGTATTTACTCTTCTGCATAGTTATAGATGCTCTTGTACTCTTCACTCCAGGTTTTGGGCGATTTGATGTTATGTTGTCTAGGTTTTTGCTTTATTTCATTCTTCTTTAGTCGTGACCATTTTGGGTTGTGACACATTACCACCCAATCTATCTTCAGTTCATCCTGTGTTTCATGTATCCATTATATGATGTTATATTTTGGATGAGTTATGTGATTTTCATAGATTCAATTGAGTTGAGCCCTGATTTGATTTATGAGGAGCAGCCGGTAACCATTTTGGATAGGCAGGTGAGGAAGTTGAGGACTAAGGAGATCGTTTCAATAAAGGTCCAATGGAGCCATAGGCCCATAAGTGAGGCTACATGGGAGATAGAGTCTGATAGGCATGTTAGATACCCTCAGTTTTTTTAGCTTCCAAGTATGTCCCTTTTTCATGTTTGAGGATGAACATTGCTTTTAGTAGTGAATGATATAATGACCTCGAAAGTTACCTTAGATCATTTTTGGATAAGTCTTAAAGCTGAATTTCAAAAATCTTGTAAAAAGTTAGAGTTCTGCTAAAGAAAGTGTTTTCAAAGGCATGAATTTGGAAATTTTAAGTTTTGAGGCTATTTTGAGTTTCATGCATCAGAATTTTATTCTGTCAATTTCATCAATTTTGGAATGTTGAATCTGGTCTAGAAAAACTTGCAAGACTAAATTTGGAGTTAAAACAGAGATTGTAGACCCAAAGTTGCATTTTTGGTTCATTTTGGATTATAGATTTGACTTTGGTCAACATTCAGAGTTCGGGAGCTCGTATCAAAATTCTGTCAGTTCTAGTTATTCCGAGTTGTGAAATTAATGCTAAAATGACTTCATTATAATTTTTAGAGCTTTCAAGAATATTTTGAGTTTTTTAGTTCAAAATTAGTTTAAACGATCATTCTCGAGTTCTGGGCTAAGGAGGTTCTGAATTTGAATTCTAACAGTTTCATTGAGTCTGGATCGTTATTTTTGGTAGGGTTCCATATTTGGTTTGTGTTCATGGGGTTCCAAACGAATTCTTGAGGGTCTAGTTCTTGATTTTTGTAGGTTGTGTGTTGTTGGTGCAACTATATCTGGTGTCGCCCACGTTGTTCTCCACATTCGCGTGAATAGGCCTACATTCGTAGAGGTCTAACTTGAATGACCTCCGCATTCACGAATCACTGTGGGGCATGCTCCGTCGTTCGTGGATCAAATTTTTGTGTTCGCATAGGTTTAACAAGGCCAATGCTCTGCGTTCGTGGATCTTCGTCTGTGTACGCAGAGTACTTATTATACCTGAATAGTAGCTTGTTCTAAAAGACGCATTCATTTCATTTTCAACATTCCAAGCTTCATTTTAAAGAGGGATTTCATGTTTTTTCAAGGCTAATTCATTGGGTAACTATTTTCTAACCTATTTCATCGATTCACATTGATTGATTAGTATTTTAACTTATAATGTTTGGGTTTAAATAATGGAAATTGGAGATTTTTTGGACTTTAATTTTCAAACTTTAATTGACGATTTCTCCCTCATCTTAGCTCCATTTTCAAAATAATTTTACTGTTGAACTCCTTATTACTTCGGGAACATTTTCATGTACTAATTTTTATATTCTGGCTACTTTTTTGGCATGGAAGTTTTGACCATTTTACCCTTTCTATCTTAATTAATTAATTTTAGTGTCATTAGATTCCTTATGTGATTGTGATGTTATATTTGAAGAGATTTTGGTGACTCAGAGTACCGTGGAAAGGGGAAAGCAGTGAATTTGACTTGAATCAAGACTTTATTTGAGGTAAGTTGACTTCTAACATTTTGTTAAGTATGAATGAACCTTGTATGCTCCTATGTGTGTGGAATTGAATAATTTTGGGGTAGAATTGTAACATCGTAGGCTTGATCATGATATTTCAGATTGAATAATTGTTCGTGTGGTGATATTGTCACGACCCGAGAGTAGGGCCTAGATGTGACATGGAGAAGGAGAACCTGAGAGTCCTCGATCAAGCCATCTTAGCATCATCAAACACATAATCTATGTGAAAGCGCGTAAAAATAATAAATAACACATAAGTCTAAGAGATTTCGGGGCTTTGGACTCAAGTTGTGGGGATGTTGTCGGGAATGGAATAAGCATGAATCACATAGCACATAGTAATTACGTTTTAAAGGGCGGGTTAGTATGACTCAAGCTATGAAGGCAAGAAGGGTTAGGGACTTTTCACATAAGCACATTCCCAATCCAACAGTCACAATAACATAAGTGGAAACGAAAGCATAACATAAGAACTATCGCCGAACATAGATAGTCATATCATTGCAATCAACGCATAGCATAACGTACAATAGGGTTTGATATGTCCAACAATGCCTCTACATAAGATGAGATGGGGCCTCGACATATTCCGGGCTCACCCTCAAGTCATAAGATAAAGGAACATAAGCCAAAGACATAAGGTAGATGAAATTGGATATTGCCCTTGGAGTATAGAGCTCACCACAAGCAACACTTCAAAGTCTTCACTAGACAGCCAACGGTGGAAGAAAGTCATCTCCGGTCCCTACATGGTTAGATCATGTAGACAAAGAGTATGGGTTAGCACATATAATGCACTAAGTATGCAGGTATGTCACATGCATGAACATGATCCCACAATAAATCTAGATGACAAAGGCACACATTGGTACGAAAGGAATGCACATAGACAAGTGATTAGATATCATAATAATATGTCATGTCATATTGTGATGCATGAAGTGCAAACCTACATATCATAGCAGGGATGTGACCTCAACTGACAACATGAGAGACCAAGAGAGCTACTACTTGGAATTGGATTACTTGCTAGGTAGATCCCTAGTCAACCCTTAAGAAAGGGGATACATAGAAAGTCAATCCCATCAAGGGAGAATACCCATGGTGGCACATGGTTTGACGGAAAGAAGTATGGATCCTTGGAGATAGTCCACCTCGACTCCAATCCCTCGGTGCTAAGTATCACCCCACGAGAATACATATACATAAACAAGCCTTCAAAATGGAGATTTGACCTTTCCTTCAAAACAATGCATAAGTGGCCTAAATGCTAAATCATAATTCAAGTCTTTCCATAATTAGGCTCAAAAGCCCAACAAGAGTTTCCAAACCAATGCAATATGAGTAGCTCATCTATATAGCATATCATATCATGCCTTATCATAACATATCATATCACAATGGTGTAAACACCCATAATTGCTCAAGGAGCCATAACATAGACTTCATGTGATCACATTTAGTCAATTCCCATATCTTTATCGAAATCAAGTCATATCATATCAAGAGAGCCAAGCCCTTATCAAAAGTTTCATCAAATTAAGCCTTCCATGCTCATGAATGCAATGCATGGATGATCAAGTGTAACATCAGTATTGGATATCATCATTTCAATCATCAATACAAGAAGTTCATGTCCAAAGCATAGTGAAATCACCAATTTAAAGCCAAATTCTTAATACCCATACTTGAATTGAAGAACTAAGGGGGCATGCATTTTTTAAACCTCATGAAATCAATTAAATTCATCAATTAGGGGCTCAGTATACTTTGAAATTCATACATTAACACAGCCCACACTTCAATTTCAAGTAATTCATTTATAATCTTAAGATCCATTTTCAAAGAAATTAAAATTTATCAAATTACAGAAAAGGTTTTTGGGTCTTCATGGTTGAAAGAAAAATCATGAATCAAGCCCACAAACCTTGAATTAACCAAGAGAAATAAGAAGATTTTGAAAAAGAATTAAAATTCTCCAACTTCCCAAGCTTGCATTCAATAGAGGTTAAGAGAAAATAGAGAGAATATTTGAAGAGGTTCAACAGCTTGAATGAATTAAGAGTGATTAGGGTTCAATTCAGGGGTTTTCATAGAGTTTAGAAAGACTAAAATGGCTCTAGGATCAATTAACATTACAATTTAACCATTAATGAAATGGAGAAAATAATTGGGAACTGGATACGCAGGACAACTACACGGACCATACAACGGTCCACGGTCCGTGAACTCGACCGTGTGGCTATACTTGGTCAGGGCCTTGGCCCGCAAATCTTGGGGATTTTCTGTACCACTCCACGGACTGGATCACAGGCCGTGAGGCATCGCACGGATCGTGAACTGGTCCGTGGATTCTCACTTAGCTCGGAGTCCTGGCCCAGAGTCTAAGCAACTCTCTGAACCACTCCACGGGTGCCTTCACGAACCATGAGGCATCACACGGATTGTGAAGTGGTCTGTGGAACCTCACTTGGTTCGGGTCCTTGGTCCATTATCAAGGGCACACACTGGATCACTCCATGAATGGGCTCACGGGCTGTGAACCCCCACACGGTCTGTGGTTCATCCGTGAAATCCTGACTTAGCCAATCCTTCCCTTTTCTAGAACATTTTTGCATAGATAGTCTTACCTCAAATGTCATAACTTTCACATATGAACTCTGATTTGAGTGAAACTAATTGTGTTACGAAGATAACTCAAAGAGATTCAATCTGATGGGTGGTGTCTCACACAGTTCATCCCGTACCAAAATATATGGCTATTCAAAGTCAGCCTGCCACACGACCTCGCACAAAACCCAACCAACGCGATTCCTTGGAATGTGGCCACTTAAGCAGCACCCATGACCATCTCTAACCAACCATAACAAGTTTAAAACATACCTTGATTAACCACTATGAAGTTCAAAAAATTTTGAGTCATTACATCATCTCCCCCTTGGGAATATTCATCCTCGAATGAGCTGGACCACGGCTAGGGAAAATCAATCAAGCAAGAAACATTCAACACAAATCATGACGGATCATGTATCAATTCTAACACCATTTAAAACTCATGTCAAGATATCATTTAAATCATCTTCGTGCTCATGTATGCCTGCAATGTCATGAAACTCAAGAATTAAAGAATTAGGACCATTAGAAAAGATAGAACCTAGTACCTTAGGCTTGAGTAGATTGGGAAAGATAAGGGTATCTCTTCATCATGTCCGACTCTGCTTCCCATGTAGCGCTCTCCACTTGTTGGTTTTTCCAAAGTACCTTGACCGAAGCTACCCCTTTGTTGCGAAGTCACTTGATTTGCCTATCCAAGAACTCAACCGGCACCTTTTCATAAGTCAAATTCCCCTCAACCGTCACACCCTTCAAAGGTGTAATTGCCTTAGGGTCACTAATCAATTCCCTTAACATCGAAACATAGAACACCGGATGAATAGAACTCATCTCCAAAGGAAAATCCAACCTATAAGCCACATTGCCAATTCGTTCAACCACTTCATATGGTCCAACGTACCGAGGGCTCAACTTACCTTTTTTGCCAAAACGCATGATTCCTTACATAGGAGATACCTTCACATAAACCCAATCACCCACATGAAATTCGAGGTCTCTTTTTCTAACATCCGAATAGGAATTTTGGGGACTTTGAGCCGTCCTCAACCTCTCCCTAATTAGCTTCACCTTCTCTACGACTTCAATAACAAAGTCCGGTCCCAACAATGCCGCCTCACCTATTTCAAACCACACTACCGGGGATCTACACCTCCTACCATACAAGGCTTCAAAGGGAGTCATACCAATGCTAGCATGGAAACTATTGTTGTAGGCAAATTCGATAAGCGGTAGATGATCATCCCAATTTCCCTCGACTCCAACACGCAAGCCCTCAACATGTCTTTCAAGGTTTGAATTATCCTCTCAGCTTGTCCATCGGTTTGGGGATGGAAAGCGGTGCTTAGTTTAATTCGAGTGCCAAGTCCCTTCTAAAATGATCTCCAAAAGTGAGAAGTAAATTGAGTAGCCCGATCTGATATGATTGACCTCGGTATACCATGTAACCTTACCAACTCCCAAATATAAATATTTGCATACTCTTCAGCACTATGAGTAGTCTTGACCGGTAAGAAGTGATCCGACTTAGTCATTCGGTCAATAATAACCCATATTGAGTCAAATTATTTACGAGTAAGGGTAAACCAACTACGAAGTCCATATTCACATCTTCCCACTTCCAAGTAGGGATCTTAATATCTTGGGCCAACCCGCTAGGCGTTTGATGTTCCACCTTCACTTGTTGGTAATTTGGGCATTCTTATACGAACTTGGCTATGTCCTTCTTCATGTCATGCCACCAATACACTTACCTTAGGTCTCAATGCATCTTAGTAGACCCTGGGTGAATAAAATATTGAGAATTATGAGCTTCACTCATGATAACCTCTCTTAGGCCGTTGATATTCGGAATGTATAATCGGTTTTGATACCGTAGCACACCATCTCCCCCTTAGGATAAAACCCCAATCTTCCCCTCAGCAACTAACTCCTTTAACACAACCAAGGAAGGGTCTAAATCTTGTTTTACTTTAACATCAACCACCACCAAAGACTCGAATCCGCTTCGAACAAGAATACCACCTTCTTCCAAATCTGTCAACCTAACACCTAGTCTAGCCAAACGGTGCACATCCCATACTCTCTCCTTCTTTCTTTCATCCACATGCGACACACTCCCTATGGATAGCCTACTAAAGACATCCGCCATGATATTTGCCTTGTTGAAATGATAAAGGATACTCATGTCATAGTCCTTGAAAAGTTCCAACCATCTCCTTTGTCTCAAATTAAGATCCCTTTGTGTGAACACATATTACAAACTTTTATGATTGGTGAACACATCCACATGAACCCCATATAGATAATGTCTCTAAATCTTTAGAGCAAACACAACCGTCGCCAACTCGAGATAGTAGTTGGATAATTTTGCTCATGCACCTTCAATTACCGAGACACATAAGCTATTACCTTACCATGTTGCTTAAGTACACACCCCAATCCAATCTGTGAAGTATCACAATGCACCACAAACCCATCTAACCCATTGGGCAAGGTCAAAATAAGAGTCGATGTGAGATGATCCTTCAAAGTCTGAAAAACTCTTCTCACACTCACTTGACCACACAAACTTAGCCTTCTTTTGGGTTAACTTAGTCAACGGGGATGCAATGGAAGAAAACCCTTCGTCAAATCTCCGATAGTAGCCGGCCAACCCAAGAAAACTTTGAATATCCGAAGGGGTCAATCCTTCATCGTCTTAGTCATCTTAGGATCAACCTTTATACCATCAATGGACACCACGTGACCAAGGAATGCAACTTCTCCCAAACAAAACTCACACTTGCTAAACTTGGCGAACAACTGCTTCTCCCTCAAGGTTTGAAGCACCAACCTCAAGTGATCCCTATGCTCCCGCTCACTTAGAGAGTAAATCAGGATGTCATCAATGAATACTACCATACAATTTTCAAGGAACGGATTGAATACCTGATTCATGAGATCCATAAACACCACCGAAGCATTGGTCAAACCAAATGACATCACTATAAATTCAAAATGACCATAACGAGTCCAAAAATCCATCGTTGGAATATCACACTTGACCTTCAACTGATAGTAACCCGAACAAAGATCTATTTTAGAGAAATGAGTAGCCCCTTGGAGTTGATAAAACAAGTCATCAATCCTGGGCAACGGGTACCTATTCTTGATGGTCACCTTATTCAACTGTCGATAGTCAATACACATTTGGAGTGAACCATTCTTCTTTCTCACAAACAATACGGGAGCACCCCAAGGTGAAATACTTGACCTAATGTAACCCTTCTCCAATAAGTCCTTCAATTGATCCTTCAACTCCTTTAGTTCAGCCAGAGCCATACGATAAGGAGGAATAGAAATAGTTTGAGTATCCGGAAGGACATTTATGCCAAAATCCACTTCTCTATCAAGAGGAATGTTGGGCAAGTCTTCAAGAAACACGTCGGGAAATTCATTAACCACAGGAACTGATTCAAGCATAGGTGACTCACCCTCCACATCTCTAACCCTTACAATATGATAGATGCACCCCTTGCAAATCATTCCCCGGGCTTTGAGGTAAGAAATAAACTGACCCCTAACCACGAAATCACTACCCTTCCATTCCAACACGGGCTCATTAGGAACTTGAAATTTGACTTGCCTAGTTATACAATCAACTGAGGCATATGAGGCATGCAACCAATCCATCCCAAGAATAACATCAAAGTCATACATGTCAAGCTCTACAAGATTACCGGGGAAAGCTTTATGCAACACAAAAACAAGACAACCCCGATATACTTTTTGGGCAATGATAGACTCACCCACGGGAGTATACACCGAATAAGGTTCCCTCAGAGTTTCAAGACTCAAACTAAATTTAACAGCCTACAGAGAAGTCACAAAAGATAAATTTGCACCCGAGTTAAGTAAAGCATAAGCATCAAAATCAAAGACTTTTGATATACTAGTCACGACGTCTGAAGCCTCATCTACCTCCTGCCGAGCATGAAGAGCATAGAACCTATTATTCCTGGGAGCACCACCCACTTGAGGTTTTGGTTGCCCCTAACCACCTGGAGCCACTAGATCTTTCTTTGCATTCTTTGGACAGTTGGAAATCTTGTGATCCATGCTTCCACACCCAAAGCAAGCACCCAAATCCTTCCTACACTCACCCAAATGATTTCCCCCATAATAACCACAACGGGGAGCTCATGGTCCACCTCCAATTTGTACCTTAAGAGGAAGAATCCTTTGGTTAGCAAACTTTATATTTGAACCTTGGCCTTGTTGGAATCAACCAAATCTCCCACCACCCTTAGAGTTAGAGAACCTACCATCCAACTGGGCTCTTTTGGAGTCGTGCACCCTTCTCTCCTTGAGTTTCTCACCCTTAATTTGTTTGACATAAGTCATAATCCTAGAGATATCCATATCCCAAATAAGCATGGTGGTACGATACTCTTTCATAACCAAGTCAGAGACACCATAAATGAACTTGTACATTCTTGCACGGGGATCCGCTACTAATGTGGGAGCATACTTTGAGAGCTTAGTGAACTTGAGGGAATAATCCCTCACAGACATGCTACCTTATCGAAGATTGATAAATTCAGTCATCTTGGCTTCTCGAAGTTCAAAGGGAAAGAAACGGTCCAAAAAAGCCATCTAAACTCCTCCCAACCAACCTTAACATCTTTAGTTCTTTCCACCAACCATTGATTGTACCACACTTGAGCTACATCCTTCAACTGATACGCAGCCAACTCAGTTTTTTCCTTAAAATTGACACCCATAATAGTAGCACTTTCGCGATCTCATCAATGAACTCTTGGACATCCTCATCAACCTTTGAACCAAAGAATTCCGGAGGGTTCATCCGGGTGAAGTATCTCACCCTAGAAGTTGGAGTGTCACCATTTGTGGGGTTAGTTGGTCGGTCTTGATTAGTCACCACTTGGGCTAACATAGCCACCACATTCTAAAATTCAGCGTGAGTCACTTGTTGCTCCACAGGCTCATGAGGGGCTTGTTCCTCATGGACAGGAGACTGTCTGAGGAGGGGAGCTCTTCTGGGAGGCATCTTCTGAAAGAGAGACAAGAACACCAACATTTAGGAGATACTATAAATAGTACACAGCACGACATAAGGGACAATAAAGTATGAAAATTCCTAAAATGTCATCATAGCCTCTCACTCATAGGCATGGCACGCATCACACCTATGAACAAGACTCTAATTGACATGGCATATTGGAGTCTGAGGATTATTTACAAACCTAGGGCTCTGATACCATCTTTTTTATGACCCGAGAGTAGGGCCTAGAAGTGAAATAGTGAAGGAGAACTCAAGAGTTCTCGATCAAGCCATCTTACCATTATCACACACATCATCGGTTTGGAAGAACATAAAAATAACAACAAATAACACATAAGTCTAAGGGATTTCGAGCTTTGGACTCAAGATATGGGGATATTACCGAGAATGGGATAAGCATAAATTACAAAGAACATAGCAATTATGTTCTAAGGGGCGGGTAAGTATGACTCAAGCTATGGAGGCAAGAAGGGTTAGGGACTTTACACACAAGCACATTCCCAATCCAACAGTCACAATAACATAAGTGGAAACGAAATCATAACATAAGAACTATCGCCGAAAATAGATAGTCATATCATTGCAATCAACACATAGCATAATGTACAATAGGGTTTGATATGTCCAATAATTCATCTACATAAGATGAGATGGGGCCTCGACATATTCCAGGGTCACCCTCAATCATAAGATAAAGGAACATAAACTAAACACATAAGGTAGATGAAATTGGGTATTGCCCCTAGAGTATAGGGCTCACCACAAGCAACACTTCAAAGTCTTCACTAGACGTCCAACGGTGGAAAGAAGTCCTCTCTGTTCCCTACATGGTTAGATCATGTAGACAAAGAGTACGGATTAGCACATATAATGCACTAAGTAAGTAGGTATGACATACGCATGAACATGATCCTACAACAAGGCTAGATGACAAGGGCACACATTGGTACTAAAGGAATGCACATAGCTAAGGGAGTAGATATCATAACAATATGTCATGTCATGTCGTGATGCATGAAGTACAAACCTACATATCATAGCAGGGATGTGACCTCAACCAATAACATGAGAGACCAAGAAAGACACTACTTGGAATTGGACTACTTGTCAGGTAGATCCCTAGTTAACCCTTAAGAAAGGGGATACATAACAGGTCAATCCCATCAAGGGAGAATACCCATGGTGGTACATAGTTTGACGGAAAGGAGTATGGACCCTTGAAGATAGTCTACAACTCCGATCCCTCGATGCTAAGTCTCACCCCACAGGATTACATATACATATACAAGCCTTCAAAATGGAGATTTAACCTTTCGTTCAAAACAATGCATAAGTGGGCTAAAAGTCAAATCATAATTCAAGTCTTTCCATATTTAGGCTCAAAAACCAAACAAGAGTTTCCAAACCAATGCAATAGGAGTAGCTCATCTACATAGCATATCATATCATGCCTTATCATAACATATCATATCATAATGGTGTAAACGACCATTATTGCTCAAGGAGCCATAACATAGACTTCATGTGATCACATTTAGTCAATTTCCATATCTTTATCAAAATCAAGTCATATCATATCAAGAGGGTCAAGCCTTTATCAAGAGTTTCATCAAATCAAGTATTTCATGCTTATGAATGCAATGCATGGATGATCAAGAGTAGCATGGGTATTGAATATCATCATTTAAATCATCAATACAAGAAGTTCATGTCCAAAGCATAGTGAAATCACCAATTTAAAGGCAAATTCTTAATACCCATACTTGAATTGAAGAACTAAGCGACATGTATTTTTGAAACCTCATGAAATCAATGAAATTCATCAATTAGAGGCTCAATATACTTTGAAATTCATAAATTAACACAGCCCACACTTCAATTTCAAGTAATTCATTCATAATCTTAAGACTTATTTTTAAAGAAATTAAAATTTATCAAATTAAAGAAAAGATTTTTGTGTCTTCATGGTTGAAAGAGAAACCATGAATCAAGCCCACAGACCTTGAATTAACCAAGAGAAGTAAGACGATTCTGAAGAAGAATTGAAATTCCCCAACTTCCCAAGCTTGCCTTCAATGGAGGTTGAGAGAAAATAGAGAGAATATTTGAAGAGGTTCAAGAGATTGAACTAATTGAGAGTGATTAGGGTTCAATTCAGGGGTTTTAGGAGAGTTTAGAAAGACTAATATGGCACTAGGATCAATTAAAGTTATAATTTAATTATTAATGAAATGGAGAAAATAACTGGGAATTAGAGACACAGGATAACTACATAGACCGTACAACGGTCCACGGTCTGTGAACTCGACTGTGTGGCTACACTTGGTCACGGCCTTGGCTCACAAATCTTGGGGACTTTTTGGATGACTCAACGGACTGGCTCACGGGATATGAGGCATCAGATGGACTGTGAAATGGTTCGTGGAGCATCACTTGGCTCGAAGTCTTGGCTCAGGGTCTAAGAAACTCTCTGGACCACTCCAGGGTGCCTTCACAAACCGTGAGACATCACACAGACTGTGAAATAGTCCGTGGAGCCTCACTTGGTTCGGGGCCTTGGTGCATCATCAAGGGAATACTGAATCACTCTATGGATGGGCTCATAGGCTATGAACCCCCACACGGTCCGTGATTCATCCATGAGATCCTGACTTAGCCAATATTTCCTTCCCTTTTCCAGAACGTTTTCGCACAGACAGTCATACCTCAAAAGCCATAACTTCCACATCCAAACTTTCATTCAAGTGAAACTAATTGTGTTGTGAAGATAACTCAAAGTGCTTTAATCTGATGGGTTGCGTCCTACACAGTTCATCCCGTACCAAAAGATATGGCCATTCAAAATCATCCCTTCCATACGACCTCGCACAAAACCCAACCAATGCGATTCCTTGGAATGTGGCCACTTAAGCAACACCTATGATCATCTCTAAACAACCATAACAAGTTCAAAATAGACCTTGATCAACTACTACAAAGTTCAAAACTTTTTGGGTCGTTACAGATATATTGACTTGTAAACTAATTATGGATTTATAACATATGTGAGCTTGTGAATCATTTGATTTTGATAGCAAGATGATGTCCATATTGTGATATGATTGATATATTGAAATTGTGGTGATACTGAGACACTAATAATATTGAGTTATTGATGATATTGAGATATTGAGATCATTGTGATGTTGATACTATGATACAATTGTGATCATGCACATTGCATCTATTATTATATGTGCATTGATACTTGTGATGGCTATTACTGAGATATGGGTAAGGTAACATGTGAGTTTGTGGTCGAGTTCTCTACCGGTCGAGCTGAGGTAATATGTCGGCGATCTGAGGACATTTTTGGATGGGTCCAAAGTCACATCCGGACAAGTCCGAGGTCATTTTTGGAAGGGTGAGCATTGGTCGAGGTCTTTGCCGATAATGTTCATGGATACATGGTCCTTGCGTGGCTCCCATGGTTTCCAATCTGAGGTTATCAATAAATGTGTATTGTAGGACATATATGCATCACGATTACTTGACATTGTATCACATTGTCTTCATCTCATGGCATCCATTCCATCTCATATCATATCCGTTTGATGTTACAAATTTTTTGCTTATGAGATTGTAGACTTATTGTGTAATTGACTAAGTGTAACTATTAGATATATATACTTATAAGTTGGAGATATCATGCCAGGTGATGAATATATCTATTTTATTGTGGAATGCATATAATTTTATGTTGGGACTTTTCTGAGTGCAGGGTTGTAGTTAGGTGGTATGTGGTTGAAAGTTAAGGAGTTACTTGTGTTCTTCATTGTTTTACTCTAGGTTAGTTCCATTTTCCTGAGTACCCTATTATTTGGTGCTCACTCCTTGCTATATTTTTGTAGGTTGTGAGCCCGGTGTAATGACCTTGAAGGTCATTTCTTATATTTTCGACCAAATTTTTATTTTTTCCTTTCCAAAAGTTACCTTAGATCATTTTTGGATAAGTCTAAAAGTCAGAGTTTGAAAATCTTATAAAAAGTTGGAGTTTTGCAAAAGAAAGAGTTTTAAAAGGTTTAAAGTTAGAATTTTGAGTTTTCAGATCAATTTGAGTTTTGAGTGTCATAATTAAATTCCATCAGTTCTAGAATGCCGAATGTATTTTAGGAGAACTTGCATAATTGAATTCAGAGTTAAAACAGAGGTTTTAGGCCAAAAGTTACAATTTTAGTTCATTTTGAATCATAGGTTTGACTTTGGTCAAACATTTGGAGTTTGGAAGCTTGTATAAAAATTCTGTCAGTTCTAGTAGTTCTGGATGATGAAACTAACACTAGAAATGGCTTCATTGTAATTTTTTGAACTTCCGATAATATTTGAGTTTTTGAGTTTGAAACTAGTTTAAAGGATCTTTCTCGAGTTTGTGGCCACAGAGGTTTCAGATTTGAATTCTGACAATTTCGTTTAGTCCAGATCGTCGTTTCTGGTAGGGTTCTATGTTTGGTTTGTGGTTATGGGGTCCCAAACGAATTTCCAAGGGTCCAATTTTTATTTTGTTTGTGTTGTAGATTGTCGGTGGAGCTAATATCTAGTGCCTCTCATTTGTACTCCACGTTCGCGGGGAGTGGGTCCGCATTTGTGGAAGTCTAGCCTGGGTGACCCCCGCATTTGCGGAACCCCTCTCCGCGTTTGTGGAGCATTTTAGGGGAACCTCCACATTTGTGAATTGATTCCCTACATTCGCGGATGGTTGGGAGAGTTAAGGCTCCGCGTTCGCGGAGTACACTGAGTACCTGAACAGTGTTGTCTTTTTAAATATGTGATTTAAATCTTTTTCACCATTTTTGACACTCCAAGCTTCATTTTAGGGAGATGTTTTGAAGGTTTTCAAGGCAAACTGATTGGGTAACTATTTGCTAACCTATTTCATTAATTTTCATTGATTAATTTATGATTTTAACTCACTACTAAAAAAACAGTGAATACCGACCTCAAAATTACCAACCTCCAATAGAAGTCGGTAATTTTTGACTTCCGGAGGTCGGTATTTGTTAAAAAAATAAATTAAAACAAAAAAATCAGAAAATTGACTTCAAGAAGTCGGTATTTAATGAAAACAAATGCAGAAAAATAATATACTGACCTTTGGAGGTCGAAACTGTTCGCGGAAAAATTAAATACAAGAAAAGCCGACCTCTTATAGTCAATATTGAATTTAATAAATAAATAATAATATTTTTATTTTATCTCAATTAAATATTTAAAAAATAAAAAAAATTATTTTTAATTGAACTGTCCTCTAGAGGTCGGTTATGTGTAAAATAACAAAAAATAAATAAATTATAATACCGACTTCCAGAAGTCGGTATGTTTAAATTT
>JBCEWC010005868.1:0-24103 GCA_038996855.1 Solanum aculeatissimum | reverse complement strand
AACCGTTGACCTACACTTGGCTTAGGGGTGGTTCCATGCCACCCCAAGCTCACTGTGACATCACACGAGACACTATATGTACCGTTCAAAGTTTAATGGTCCGTGTAAATGTCCTTCGCCATTGTTCTGAGCCTATCTCCAATGGCTTCTGAATTTTAGATAGTCTCACTGTTTAGGCCATATCTCCCTCATACGATATCCAAATTGAGTGAAACCACTTGTGTTGCAAATATAACTCAAAGAGCTTCAATTTGATATATGGTATCTCACATGATTCATCCCACATCCAAATATATGACTATTTGAAGTTGACTATCTAAACTGTCCCTCTAGGCCACTTTCTAGCCCAATTTGCATTCGGCCACTTAAACTCAACCCGAGGCTACCAAAACTCATCCATGGCTTGTAGTAAATCCTATAATACCAATCATAAGTAGATTTTGAAAATTTTCGGGTTGTTACATACTTACCCGCCCCTTAGTTCTTATGTGCTTTGTGCAATGTGAATTCATGAAAATACCCTTTCCAGTGTGACATCCCCATAGCTTGAGTCCCAAATTTTCATCCCTTAGACTTATGTATTGGATTGTGTGCTAATAAGTCCCATTCCCATATCCCATAGCATGAGTAATCTACCTTATCCCTTAGTATCACTAATTGATCATGGTATTTATCACGCGCTTCTGAACCAATGATGTGTGTAAGGATGCTATGAGGCTCATTTGGGGACTCTTGGATTTCCATTCACCATGTCATTCCTAGGCCCTAGCTCAGGTCGTGACACTCCTTGTGCTAACGTAGGGGGCTATGTTGGATTCCATGTAGTAGCTCACATGATCTTATATGTCGGTCATGGTATTTTGAAACAAAGTTTATGATATGATGTCTTCGCTGCATCAAATGTTTTTCTTATGATGCATTGATTTTACTTCATATTGAGTTTTATCCCTTGATAATATTTAAGTATATTTTTGAATGATGACATTATAACTTCATACTTAGAGACTTCTAAATTTTATGAATGATGACATTACAATTTCATACATGATAGCATTACAATTTCATTTTTGCATTGCATCTCACATACTTAGTACATTCCAACATACTAACGCATATTTTGCCTACATGATGTCACTATGTAGGGACTGATGTTCCACCTCCTTTACCAGCATATTGCTAGCTTTTAAAGACCAAGACTATTAGCATTGTTGATCCCTTAGTTTAGGGACTTCACCCTTTTTTTTATGTCATGTAATTTTGGACACTCATGTATTTAGACTTGTTGATCGAAAATTTTTACTTTCTATCTTATTTTCATGTCTTTTTCTATTTTAGGGAAAATATAAGTATGCTTTGGTCCTCGCTAACTCTTATGTAGTTTGGTATGTTTGGACAATAAAGCTTTGATGGGATGTATCTTGATTTTAAATTTGAATGTTTCCCTTGGTCCCATTTCCCATTTTTAATTTTGACACTATGTTATTTAAATTACCTGTAAATTCTTGATGTATGCAAAGATAGCTTAGGTGAGGTACCTTCAGGTTCCTCATTTGTCGGGTTATGACTAGGCCCTAGGCTTGGGTCGTAACAAATTTGATATCAGAGCATAAGGTTTGAAAATTTTCCTCGAATGTCCAACATGCTGTGTCAAGTAGAGTCTTATTCATGATTGTGAAGCTCGCCACAATCATGAATAAGAGGCTATGAGGAATTTAGGAAACTTTCCTTTTTCATGAATCATGTGGTACCTATAGAGTTGTCTAAGGTTTTCCTCTATCTAACAACGATCTCTTTTGCTATTTCTAGATCATGCTGCGAAGAAGGACACCGCTACCAAGGGAGGTGAATGAAGATCCAATTAAATTGTATTTGATTAATTAATTTTTTTACTATACAGGATTGAACTAGAGAGGAGGAGTGTGCAAAAGATTGCATTATGCTTTATAAATTACATATAAATAGCAAAACGTAGAGTAATTATTTTTAGTATTAGATTCAAATTTGATATATGAATTTAAAATTTAATTAATTAGCACAAACTTCAATTCAACACACCCGACATATGTTATTAATCTTCATCATACTAGGAGAAGGAGAAGTTGTTAGAATAATATTTGATGTCTTTGAATATCATATCCTCGCCGCATATAGATTAGGGTAAAGTTTAATTAACAGGTGTTTATATAACATAAATATACTATATATGATTACACATGTTGTTCTCTTAATCAATAATAACATATGATAGTTATATTTAAATTAAAATATTATTATATTTTTTAAATGTGCAGGCACCTATACTAGTTTCTTCTTAAAGTGAAAATTGAACTCCTTACCTAATTCTCTGAAATTATTAAAACTTTTCTATTGGGTTTTAAAATTTAATTAGTTTTATTAAGAAAAATTAAGTGGTGACTCTGTTGTATTTTTGAAAATTTGGTTTTACTTAAATTAATTGAGCAATTAACTAAATCAAACGCCTCGAACTACAAGTGGCCTGAATTCTCATGCAACCTGAGATATGTAGAAAACTCGAAACTGAGGTCGAGCCATAATTTTCTAAAGTCCGTATCTTTCTTTGAAAAAGATAAAAATGTGATCGGTCAAAATCGAATTTGTCAAATTTCTTTGTCCAGGGGCTCTTTCATCGACCCTATTCAAAGAAAGGGGGCAAATGTTGAAATCTAGTTTTGACCTTCCACAATATAAATGAATTATTGAGCTTCTTGAATTTTTTAACTATTTGAAATAATTCTTCAAAACAAATGCGAAAAAATAGTTTTGAGTAATTTTAGTGTTAAGTCTTATAGATTTAATTATATGTATTATACAATTATTAAATTTTTTATATTTGTTTCAAGAAAAAAATCTTTTCAAAAGATTTTTAATCATTTTTAATTTTGAATTATTTTTTAATTAGTTGAGATAATTATCTTATTTCGTTAATTTTAAGAAACTCTTTAATTGATTAATATTAAATTCGTCTTATAGTCAAATTGATTAGTTGACTCAATTTGACTAGCTTTTGCAATTGAAAATGGCCTAATTTTAAATGCAATTTCCCACCCCTTTATCCATCAATTTCAGACCCAATTTTTAACCCTTTTTCGAATCAATTTTGGCCCAAATTACTCAAGACCCGACCCAAATCTATATTTTTAGCACTCAGAACTTACGTCTATACAACATATACATATTTCCCACAGGAGCTCTAGGTGCCCGAATATTTACTCTTTCTTCTTCTACTTTCAGTCATGCACACCACGCTCCCTCACCCTTTCTCCTTCATTATGAACAACCCAGACAAACCCAAAACAATTCTTCAACAAACTCAACGTCTCTCCCTCTACGTGTCCCCTTTCCTGTATGCGTTTGTTTGAAGAATCGTCCGGGCATCACTATATTGAGCACCCGTCGATCCCTCCTCACATATCAACGGTTTGAAATCCTCAAATTTCTAGATATCCATATCCTTTAAGGGTTGGAATTCGAAATCAACCCTAAATCCCTCTTTTGCCCATGATTTTTCCCTCTCATTTTGCCCTAATTTTGGGGCTATATAATTTCCTTATCCTCTCCTGGTTAGAGGAAGATGCTTTCATCCTAAAAAAGCATCAAGAAATTTTTAGTAGCTAGCATTCATAACTTCAAAAACTTTTCTAGTTTTCATTCCATTAAGCCCATTTTTCAGAAGCTCGTTGATTGAAAGTTGCTCGAGACTGTATATCTCTGGGTTCGAGCTGATTGTTCCATAATGAGATTCGTTTTAGTGGTTGAAGTTCTTTCATACAACTCGTCGTCACCAGTTCTTGCTCCAAAGAAGTCTATTAAGACTCTTGCTTTCTCCTTTGCATTTCTTGGGGCCATTGAAGGCCCAAGTTTTTCTCGAGTCTCACCTTGTTTTGAATGAAAGGAAGTAGTTTTGGAAGCTACAATATAGGTTGAAGATATTTAGTACAGGTCTTCGGAGACAAAAGAATCAGTGTATAAATACTGATATACACTAGTATCTAAATAGTGTATACAACAGAATAATAGGCTAAAAGGCCCAAGAAGGCAGCAACGACAACAACAAGGATTTAATGGGCTAGACAAGCCCAAACCTTAGAATTAGGAAAGGATATTTGAATGGGCCTGCCAAGCCCAATATTTAGTCTATTTCTTTTTATTACATTATTATATTTATTTAATTGTGATATTTGTTAAGTTTAACACTGACTTTCTTTTAGTTGTATTATTTTTAATCTAATTAGATTCTCCGAAAGTCAAACCATTTATGTTATTTCATTTTTAAATATGGGTTTTTGGGATTTTTAATTTGAAAAATACATTTCTTTTCAAATGAAGTATAGAATTTCCCCACCTTTAATACATAGTCATTTTAGTTTAAGTTTTGGCAACTTATCCTTTATTTTCAAAGTTAGTCAAAATATCTCTTAATTCTCGGTCTACCACAAGTTAGCAGTCACTTTAAGTGATTAATTTCTTCTTAAAGTGGAAATTGAATGTCATGCCCTGGGAGGGTACTATTGGCGTGGCAGGTACTTGAATAACCATTGTTGGTTTCTCAAGAAAACCACCTGGACTCATTGTCAAATAAACTCAACAGCAGAAGAAATACTCAAGTAAAAGGTATCATATAGATAAATATAACTCTACTGTAATATAGTTTCCAATGGATAAGTTTGGAAATACAATATACTCAACAAAATCCTCTACTCAATATCTATGAACCCTCTACTCAAAAATTGAGATGGTACCATGAGAGGCCATGGATACCCCAAATCAAAGAAATAAGGTACTAAATCAGAATAGGAAATAAAGACTCCTCTGGAAAGCAAGGAGGGCTCACCAACTCTAAAATACATTGATCTAAACCTCAACGATGCGCGGGCTGAAGTTCTCTATCATTTGGTCTTGCTTTTCTTTCACCTCCACTACTAGAGATGATGCAAACCTATTTTGATTATTAAATATACCTCCACTAGACTCTTCAAGTTGGACTCCCAATCGTGTCAATCTGTGAACCTCTTTGGCCAACTTTTTCTTCTCCTCCTCTACATGGGTGGTACTCCCCATAGAAGACCTGCTAAGAGCATAAACAACAATGTTAGCTTTACCTGGGTGGTAAAGGATGCTCATGTCATAGTCTTTGATTAACTAAAGTCATCTTCACTGCCTCAAGTTAAGCTCTTTCTAGGTGAAGACATATTGCAAGCTTTTGTGGTCTGTGAATACATCCACATGTGCTCCATATAGGTAGTGGTGTCATATCTTGAGAGCAAACACCACTGCTGCTAACTCCAAGTCATGAGTGGGATAATTCTTCTCATGTACCTTAAGTTGTCTAGAAGTATAAGCAACAATTTTACCTCTCTACATTAACACACATCCCAATCCCACTCTAGAAGTATCACAATAAATGGCAAATCCATCAGTCCCATCAGGTAAGGACAACACTGGAGTGGTAGTCAACCTCGTCTTTAGCTCTTGAAAATTCCTGTCACATACATCGAACCACTAAAATGTGACCATCTTCTGAGTCAGTCTAATGAATGATGTTGATATGGAGGAAAACGGATCAACAAATCTACGATAGTAACCGGCCAAACCGAGAAAACTCCTTATGTCAGTTGGAGAGGTTGGTCTGGACCAGTTCTTAACTGCCTCAATCTTCTGAGTATCCACTTGTATACCATATCCCAAAACAATATGGACTAAAAATGCCACAGACATAAGCCAAAACTTACACTTCAAAAATTTTGCATACAACTCATTATCCTTTGAGTGTTTACAAAATGATCCAAAGGTGATTTGCATGCTCCTTCTCATCTCTGGAATACACCAAAATATCATCAATGAATACAATCATAAATAGATCAAGGTATAGTCTGAATACTCTATTCATTAGGTCCATGAAGGTTGCAGGTGTATTTGTCAACCCAAAGGACATTACCAAGAACTCAATGTGACCATATCAGGTTCAAAACACCATATTCATAATGTTATGTTCTCACACTTTCAACTGGTGATAGCCTAATCTCAGGTCTATCTTAAAGAAAATAGTGGCAACCTGAAGTTGGTCAAATAAGTTGTCGATCCTCGGAAGGGGATATTTGGTTTTGACTGTCACCTTATTTAACTGGCGATAATCAATACCTATCCTTAGGGAACCATCTTTCTTTCTCACGAAAAATACCAGAGCATCCCATGGAGAGACACTCGGCCTAATAAACCCCTTCTCTATCAAATCCCTCAATTGTTCCTTCAACTCTTTCAACTTTGCAGGGGTCATTCTATATAGCGGAATAGAAATGGGTTGGGTGTTAGGAAGAACATCAATTTCGAAGTCAATCTCCCTATCAGGAGGAACTTCAGGCAGATCTTTAAGGAACACTTTTGAAAACTAACTCACAATCGGGATGAACTCAAGAATAAGAGACTCAACATCATCAAATTTAACTTGCACAAGATGATAGATACATCCCTTAGAGATCAATCTTCGAGCCTTGAGGTAGGGAATAAACCTATCCTTAGGCTCAACAGAATCTCCCTTCCACTCAATAATTGGTTCATTTGGAAATTAGAATTTGAAGTCTGAGTTTTACAATCAACAGAGGCATAACAAGCGAAAATCCAATCCATGTCGAGGATCACGTCGAAATCGACCATCTCTAACTCTATCAAATCAGCAAAAGTATTCCTATGGTAGATGGACACTACACAATACCTATAGACTTTTTCGGCTCAAATGGACGCACAACCAAGAGTAGAAATAGAAAATGGCTCAAACAAACATTTAGGAAGAATCCCAAATTTACTAGCTACATATAGTATCACAAAGGAGAAAGTTGCATTCGGATCAAGTAAAGCATAACAAAGAAAGGTAAAGACTCGTAGCATACCCATCACAATATCTAGTGCTGCCTCATGTTCCTGTCAGTTCCCCATCACATACAGACGATTTGTCCCACCACCTATCCCTGGTGTAATACCTCTCTGATTACCTGGTGGTGTTATCGTAGAAGACTGGGCCTTATTGTTCCATAACGGGCACTCCCTCTAAAAATAGACCAGTTGACCACACTTGTAGCAACCATTCCCTCCATCTCTATATTCCTCCAGGTGCATCCTGCCACATATCCCAGAAGGTAGCTTCCCTCTAAAGCCAAAGGTCATACTGGCCTGATACTGTGAGGCTTGTGCCCTAAAGTTTGGCTGATCTCAGGACCTTTGATCATACCTGATAGTCGGGGCCGCTGCATTGGCTGAAGATGGTGTATAGCTAGTGGACCTCTTCTAGAAGTAAGACTTATCTCCCTTACTCTGATTGGGCTTAGGCCCTGCTGACTTAGCCTTCTTACTCAGATTCTTCTCTCTATCTCTTTTCTTATCCTCCTTAATCTGCTGGTCATAAACCATAACTCTAGAGATATCTATACCTGGGATTAGAAATACCGCTTTGCACTCTTTCTTCACATTCCTACCCAGGCCACATATAAACTTCCTAATTCTCACCCTCATGTCCTGGACCATCTTTTGGGCATACCTGGACAACTGGATAAACTTCAGGTTGTACTCCTTAACAGTTAGTCCCTCCTATTTCAAATTCATGAACTCCTCAATCTTGGCCTCCCTCAACTCCTAGTGAAAGAAGTGGTCAAGGAAGGCACTCTCAAATTCCTCCCACTCGGCAGGCTCAACATCCTCACCTCAGCCCACCTCTCACTGATTATACCAGATATTTTCCACGTCCTTGATTTGATAGGAAGACAGCTCAACTCCCTTAGTCTCAGTCGCATGCATAGTTTTTAGCACTTTCCACATCTCATCAATAAAGTTCTGAGGGTCCTTCTCAACCTTAGACCCTATGAAGACTGGTGGGTTTATCATCAGAAAATCTCTAAGTCTGGTTGCAGCAGTTGTCTCTTGGAAGCTAGAACTAGGAGCTTGTGATCTTTGATTCCCACTCTAAGTGGCTACCAATTGGGTGAGCATAGTGATAGCTTCTCAAAAATTGGCTTTCGTAGTAGGAGCAGGTGGAACAGTAGGTGCTTGTGGGATACTAGTGGCTCTAGCTGGTTGACCTCGACCCTCTCCATCATAGTAGGCACCTTTGATGGGGGATTCACAACATTAAAGGTTGAAGCATCCCTTTGGGTGGCGGTACACTTAGGAGGCATGATTTGCAAAGGTGTAACGCATGAATCATATAGATACTTTAATAGAGTTAAACTTTATCACACAAACTCAAAATATAAGAAAAGTGTAACAATTACTAATATCTTATAGCCTACTGCTTATAAAGTGTTGTGCACGACATACCCATAAAAAAGACTTTACTAGATACAGCTTCATAGACTCCCTAGGACACTTGAACTTTGTCCTCTAATACCAAGTTTGTCATGCCCCAGGAGGATACCCTTGGTGTGGTCAGCACTTCAAGAACCATTATTGATTTTCTAAGAGAACCACCTGGCCTCATCGTCACATCAACACAACAGCCAAAACAATACTCAAGTAAAAGGCATCAAATAGATAAATATAACTCTACTGTAATATAGTTTCTAATGGATAAGTTTGAAAATACAATATACTCAATAAAATCCTTTACTCAGTATCTATGAAGCCTCCACTGAACAATCGAGATGGTATCATGATAGGCCATGGATACGCTGAATCAAAGAAATAAGGTACTAAATCAAAACAAGAAATAAAGACTCCTCCAGAAAACAAGGAGGGCTCATCAAATTTGGAATGCATTGATCTAGACCTCAACAATGTGCATGTGAAAGTCCTCTATCACCTGTATTTGTATCATGAAATGATCCAGGTCCAAATGGACGTCAGTTAAAATAGCTCAAGGAAAAGTAAAGCTCGACTCACTCAACTCAAATCAATCAACTCCTAACTCAACTCTGTAGATATGCAAGTATAGAATAAATCATATTTTTAAAATAGACTCAGTAGTGATTTAACTCAATTTAAAATATCATGCTCAATTGGTGTTTGCTTAGGAGTTTCTCTTAACCGACATCCAATCCTATCACCTTTAGTTTGGTGATGCACAACAAAGGCAACGTTGTTGCCACACCCATCCTAAACTTGCAAAGGTAAAGGACAATCAAATATCTCATAGATCCACAGTAAATGTCCATCCTTTATGATAAGAGCCACAAGAACTTGTTGCACGACTATCCTACGTTGGAAACATAGTTCTGTGAGTTATAGTAGTTATTCACTCGCTCCCAGCTTGGTGCTCGATACTCCTCCTAAGACTAAAACATACTCAACTCATCAATCAACTCAAATATCAATAATACTAAATCTATCAACTCTATCCTCAACCTCATCGGTTTATCTGAACTCAGCTCATCTCAGTTTATCATCAACTCAATCAATTAAGGAAGTCAATCAGGCTCAACTCAGACTCAAATGATCATTTGGACTCACTCAATTTGATTCATCATGGAATATCAACAAAATGCATCAATGGGCATGCAATTACAATACAATATTCTCATCATGCTTAATCATTCTCAATTTTTGCAATTCAAACAATCAAACTCAAACCTCAACTCAGTTCATGTACAAAATTTCATAAAAGTCATGTAGTTTAGGGTTCATGCTTTCAAGTATAAAATTACATCTCACTTTCATATTAGTAGCTATACAATGCATCAAGTGCCTCATGCATTATCATAAGAAGCCATAATAAATGCAAAAAATTTAGTATTTAGATGATAGGATTTTTAAAACTCAACTCTTATCTCAATTTCGACTCAAGTAGGTAAAGAGGGTGTGTGAACGATCGTAGTTCCATATTAAGTAAGCCTTACATATATGAAAATAGAATAAACAATTGGGACTCAATCGATTCTCGTATTTTGAACATGCAACTCTCGTTCTTCTCCCTCCTCTGGTGTTCTCAGGAAAGCCCTAAGCGTGAAGAATGATGAGAATATCCTTAGGGTTCTATTTTAGGACATTAATTAAGTCTAAAACGTCCAAGGGTTTGATTAAAAAGGGATAACAATAGACAATAATAACCCTCTTAAAAACTGCTGACAAGTTCTATGAGAGCCCATTTACGGTTCGTAGACCTTTCTACGGGCCGTAGATGGCCTCTCATAAATGGGATGTCCAAAGTTTTGAGCTATTGGAATTTGACATGAAATCTCTTCTTACGAGCCGTAGAAGCTTCCATGGTCCATCTGATAACTCGTACCAAATATACTGAAAGGTTGACTTTTGGATTTCCAATTCACGAAATAAATCTATGGGTCATGGATAATTTAACGGATCGTATGTTGTCTCGTATGTGGACCTCAGACTTAGAAAATTTCACCAAGTCATCTGGGGTTTTACAAATCCCCTTCTACGGGTCGTAGATGACCCTCGTGGATTTTCTTTCAACCACTTTTCTCAGTCATTCTCTTAGTTTTCTCTAGGTATATTCTCAGTCTAGGTGGGATGAATGTGGGGGTGTTACATTGAACCCTTTACCCAATTCTCTGAAATTTTTAAAACTTTTCTGTTGGATTTTAAAATTTAATTAGTTTTCTTTAATTTTCTTAAAAATTAAGTGGAGACTCTGTTTTATTTTTGAAAATTTAGTTTTACTTAAATTAATTGATTAATTAACTAAATTATTTTAAAAACAAGTCTTTTTTTTTCAAATTAACACACGGAATAAATCTTTTATAACATATGAAACTCTATATCTCAAAACGACTTAACGAGTCGTTATATTGGATTGTACCACCCACCTTACACAAGCAAAGTTATAATGATATGAGCTACTTTGTGAATATGATTCTGTGAAGTATGATTTATATCAAGCTTATGAACTATGACAAGTATGAATTACAATTATGTCAAGTATGACTCTATGTCTATGTTATGTATTCTATGGGATATTAAATTAAAACCAAATGGGACTTGAGGTGGGGGCTCAACTTATGAGGTCCTTATATAAAGCTTTTAAGTTTCATACTATGTTTTCACCATAGGATTTATGCTTTTACCAATATAGTTTTTCTAGTGGATTCACATATAGCCTATGACACTCACTAAGCGGGATAGGAGTCTCACCTTGGGAAGTAAGGCTCCTTTTTGTCAGTTATGATTACCTCCCACATATATATGATCTTTATAGATAATTTATGACTATTCTCGATCCCTACTTTTACTTGATATCCTTAGCACATATGATTGTGTATTGATCTCACTTGTACTTAATCATGATTCTACTACTCTTTATCTTTCTATTTAAATTGTTCACTTGTACAAATCTGATTTATTATGCATTGCACAACCTACATACTTAACTTAATCCCTGCTTTTGCTTGATGTCCTTAGTACATATGATTATGCATTAATCTCATTGTACATAATTATGATTCTACTAATCTTTTATCATGCTATTTAAATTGTTCAATCGTACAAATATAATTTATTATATATTGGATGACCTACATATTTAGTACATTTAAACGTAATAACGCATACTTCAGTGCCTATATTATATCACAATGTAGGAGCGGGCGACCAATTTGCTCCTCATCATTGTGGTTACATCCAATGTCTTTTGAAGATTGTGGTGAGTCCTCATGACTCGAGGGCAAAATCCTATTACTTCTAGCTATTATCTTATGTATTGTGCTACTTTGAGATGATATATTTTCTTTGAGGGTGAACTGGGGACATGTCTTAGCCTCCACCTATTGACTAGCAGAGGTATGTTTGGACAAACGTTTAATCAGGAAGTGATTAGCTTTCTTCTATCCTAGACTTTACTTGTGAGAATTATCTTGCGCTTGTCTTATATTTTGATTGATAATTTATTTACCTTATGTATGCTTTGATATGCTAAGATGGCTTGATTGGGGTTTTTTGAGGTCCTAACCTCCTTGTCAGACCAAGGATCTAGCTCGAATCGTGATATGTTGTGACGCTTTTGCCTTCATTGTTAGGAAATGTGACTGCTTTCACCCTCTTGGATACATAGTCATCAATAACTAAAATATACTTATTTCTATTCGAGCTTATTAAAGGCCCCATAAAATAAAATACCACATATATAAAATAATTTTATTATCAGAATAAGAGTAAGTAGGAGCTGGTGTTTCCTCAAAATATTACCTTCCCTTTGGAATCTATCATATGATTTTCCATAATCTTGGGCATCTTGGTAACTTGTCGGCCAATAATGTCCACATTGCAAGATTTTATGAGCTATCTGAATACTACTATAATGCCCTCCAACTAAAGTAGAATGTGCAGGCCTCGAGTATGTTCATCAGGTCTTCCTCGAGTACATAACAATGAACAAGCCCAATAGCACAGACACAAAACAAGTAAGGTTCATCCCAAGACAACTTTTGCACATTAAACAAGAACTTTCGGAGTTGGTGGAAATTCATGTTGGGAGATACCACATCACTAACTACATAGTTAGCATAGTCTGCAAACCAAGAAATCAAGTTATTTGATGCAGCCAATACTTGCTTGTTTAGGAATGAATCATTGATCTCTAAACCATTTTCTAGCTTTTCCATTGCTTCCTCCTCTATCCTAAACAAATGGTCTACGACCTAGTTCTCTATCCCCTAATTTTTGTAGTAGCAACAACCACTAAAACTAAACCAACCTCAACTTAACATCTTCCTTCACCATCAAGTATCTAAGTGTTGCAGGATCAGTATACCCAATGACTTTGGTACAGATCAAATAAGATAAAAAAATTTACCTTAAGCAAAGACCACTACAAGTGATTCTTGATCTGTCACTATATTATTTTTTGGACTATATTCAGAGCTTTACTGGCATAGTATATAGGATGTAGAATCTTCTCATATCACTGACCTAACACCACGCCAAGTGTAGCTCCACTCGTATCATACATGATCTCAAAGAACTGACTCCAGTCGGGTGCAACAATGATGGGTGTCAATGTCAATTTCTACTTCATCCCTTCAAATGCATTTACACATGAACCATTGAACATTAACTTCACCTCCATCTCATGCAACTTACATAATGGATAAGCAGTCTTTTATAAACAGTCAATAGAAGCCCATATGTACTAAGAGACTCCTTACACCTTTGGCCAAGATAGGTGGAGGAAGCTTCTCCATTACCTTAACCTTAACTTTAACTTTATCTACCTTAATACCTTTGATGGATATCTAATTACCCAAAACTATACCTTTTTTTTACCATGAAGTCACGAAGTGGCATTTCTCCTAATTTAGCACAAGATGACGTTCTTCATATGATTTAAGCACATCATTCAAGTTTTGCATGCAATCTTCAAATGAGTCACCCCCCACATAGATATCATACATGAAGGACTTTACTGTGTCCTCCACCATGTCTGAGAAGATAGAAATCATGCATGTTTAAAAGGTTGCAAGAACATTGCCTAATCCAAATGGCATGCTCGTAAATTCAAATGTCCCATGTGGACATATAAAGAGGGCTTTATCTTGATCTTCTAGAGAAATGGAGATCTGACTATACCCTAAGTAACTATCAAGGAAATAGTACAAAGCTTTTCTTGTAAGATGGTCTAGTATTTGGTCCATGAGTGGCATTGGGAAGTGATCTGACGCATTCAACTTTCTATAATCCAGGTAAACTCTCTACCCTATAACTCGTCTCATTAGAATAAGCTCATTATTCACATTAGGGACCAAAGTAAGCCCTCCCTTTTTTGGTACACATTAGACTGAACCCATCCACTCACTATCTGTAATAGGATAGACTACACTAACATCCAGCCACTTGATGATTTTCTTTCTCACAACTTCTTGCATGGGTGGATTTAGACAACATCGCTACTCAATATTGGGCTTGTAGTCTGGGACGAGTTGAATCTTATGGGTGCATATACTTGGAGGAGTGCTAATTATGTCTGTATAGGACTGAATTCAATGCCTCTACTTGTCCTTCATTGAGATCAATCACTATGGTCACGGGTATAGTATTGTTGGGCCCTAAAAATACATACCAAAGATGGAAAGAGGGAACTTTTAGTTTTATGATTAGAGGATCCTCAATAGATGGAGTGAAAGGTGGTGTATCTTTGTTCTTTAGGTCCAACTCCATTTTCAGTGGATGACTCATGGAGCCTCATCCTTGAAGTGTATTCACCATCTCATCATACTCTGGATGTAATCAGTATCAAAGTTCATGATCATTGCTACGAGAGATTTGACACCCAATATTTCCTCAATAGGAACCTCTTGCCTTATTTCATCAATGTTATTTATAATCACGACTCATAAATGGGCTCATAAAGCTTTAAAATTAGTAATGCACTGTCAAAATTCAAAAAATCGTGCCTGAATCTTATTTCCTGCAAAAATACCAAACATATATCTAATCCATTAAAATGCATCATATAACATATAAAAATTCTAAGTTTAAAGCATCAAAAGTATTATATTTTGGTAGCACATTAGTATGATTCCTGATCCAATATGTACCAACATGGTACCCAATCTAATAGTTAGTGTGACGACGTGGCATTCGATTTAACAACCACAATCATATTACAATAACATTGAATTATTCACACACTTAAACAATCAAGTAACAGGTTCATTGTATGCAATTTATTCATAGGTTGTACTTCACTTCATGTTCTTTCCTTTGAGTTATCACTTCACTTCATGTTATTTCTTTTTTCTAACCATATGTTATAAATGTAATATTAATGAAGTAGTTATCTGACACATATAATACAAACAGAAAAACACAACTATTACCTACAATACAACCAATACACTTGAAGCCACAATTAAAGCAATAGGTTTATTGTATGAGATTATCAATATAAAATCATTTCACATATATCTTTTATATATATATATTGGACCTCATTAATTATCACTAATATCAATATCTCACTATAATACATAATTCTTACAATATCCATCAATTATCTTAATAAGAAATATTAAGGACAATAAAAAACTAGACTATCACCGCTAGTCACTAACTAATCATAATTCACATAATGTATTCCTGACCTACCAACAATAATAACACATTTACTATCCAGACCCTATGCCCGAAGGCCTAGGCATGACCTATCCCATCAATTTATATTATACCATGCAATGAAAAATTGGTTCACAATACTTAATTGAGAAACCTAACTTACTTGGACGTCAAGCTACTGGAACAAGTAACTTGTACCGTTGATGATCTTCCTTCTTCTTCGCATTTGCAAAGGCTAAATCATCTAATAATAACAATTATAAGAGTAATTACTAGATTACTCTTCCAACAAATATTTTGGGATTCAACTCCCCTAGTTCTATCCTTTAATCTACTCAGAAGCTCTATATTTTGGAATGATTAGATTAATTTTCAACCCCAAGGACATAAACTATCAACCTTAACTCAAATTTAGGAGATTTCAACCTATTAATTTTCTTTATAAAATTCTAGCTTGATTAAAGTTCTACCTCCATCATGATTAATCTAATGTTATTCTAAGGCGTAAAGAATCAAACGAGTGTCAAAGTGATGGAAGGACTTACTTGAAGAAGAAAATCAATGAAAAACCAAAAACAATTCTCATCCATTACGCTAAATTGACCTTAGACGAGTTTTGGGAGTAAAATAACATTTTAAGTCTAAAAAAACACATTCAACTGTGAGTATCCTACTGTGGCAACCCTGCTTTGGAGGCCTAATTCCCAATATGACAACCTCAGCTTGGACAGTCTTCAGTAAAATTATCATATTCTTTTACTACGGACTCCAAATAATGCAAACTTGGTGGAATTAGAAAGAAGACTCATAAACCTTTAATTTGATAGGTTAAGGCATTATACAACTTATTTCACAACTAATGCACTCATATATCAAAGAGTTGATCCTAATCCTATGACAAAAGAGATTTGTATACCACTACCGCATATATTTCAGTAACGATGGAATAGGTCATTACATAATAGTTATTCGTGAAGTAAATCGAGAATGTTTTTTGTCTAATGTCAATGATACATCTAATTTAGGAAAAATGGTGATTTGAAATATGACAAATACCTAGGATCTTATATAAAGATAATGCATTATGCATAGAAAAATTGAAGGAAGAATTCAAAAATGGAGACAAAATAAATCACATTTTGCCAAAGTTTTTATACACACATGAGCTTCAAAAGAATGATTATATCAATTCATAATAGATTAGTTCGAATGATAATATAAATGATTTATCACTAACTCTCTATCAACTGCAACTTTAAGAAGACGGTGTACAAGATTGGGATACAAAGATTCAAGTCTTTGGATTGATGTTCTCATCGGGGGAGTTAATACGCGTTGTACTCTTTTTCCATTATGAGGTTTTATCCCACTAGATTTTCTTTGTAAAGTTTTTAATGACACTGTTAAAATGCATATTATTAAATATATACACTTTTTCACCTTCACTATAATTTTTCCCCTGAATGTTTTTCAATAAAATTTTAACGAGTCACATTATCTACCAAATAGACATCCAAGAGGAGGTGTTATAAATATTATTGTAGTAGAATGCATGTCTATTTTTTATGTTTTTTTGGAGAAAAGTCAGAAACCCTAAATTTGGGACCAAAAAATACAAATAAAATTTTTTTCTTCATTATAATGAATCCCTTAAGAGAAATAAGAAGTTTTCTCTCTTTTCCTAGCTATATTGTTCTTTTGATTGTTTATAGTTTCATAACAATTGTGGATAAATTTGTTTGATGGATATTGGAATTAATAACTTCATAAAAACATAAGTAACTTGTAGTTACTGATTAAACCGTATTACTAACATAAATAAAAATTGTGTTAAAAAAAGTAGTAGCATAAGTTTTTCTTTTTACAACAACATACTCGGTGAACGGTGAAATCCCACAAGTAAGAATAAGTTTTTCTTTTTAAAGAAAAAATTCAAAAAAGTAACTTCTCCAAATAATAAGTGTTTATAATTTTTTTCTTAATTATTTTTCTCACTGATTCTTAATTTCTCACAATAGATGATCATGTACTTCAATCTTTTCTCTCTCTCTCTTTTTTCCCCTTTCAGATACAGCAAGATAGGTGAGAGTTTAATTATCTAGTTATTTTTGTACATTGTGAAGCGAAATTATAATTATCAATATACAGTTAAAGATGTATGTTTGCTTGCTCAAAACAAGTTCAGTACAAATAACAACTCATTGAGATCATATGTGGTTTAATAGGTCACGTAAGATGCATATGTCTATTCATTTAATTGTATAGAAGTTTAAGTGTTATATTCAAAATTGGAGATCATAGATCTCAGATGAAGCCAAGTAAAAAGGCATATTTATTTGTTTTGCCTTTGAAAAATGTAGATGGAGTAGGAGGGAAGAGTAGAGAAGAATTTTCACACAGTACTCCCCATAATATATGCAACAATTCACGTTGGATTCTCTATTGTGAGTGCTTTTTATCATCAGCTGGCAAAGGCATATTATATAATATAAATAAAGGACGACAAAAGAATAAAGAGAATTCCACAGTAGCATTAGATTTCCTCGAGGAAAAGCTGAGATGTACCTTTATATACGTATAAGAATGTAGTCCTTATTTTTCCTTTTAATTAACACTTAATACGTTTTTGGACATAAAAACGATAATATTTGAAGTTTAAGTTTTTTTTAGAAAAAAATTGAAAATAAAACTAATGTTTCTCTTTTAGATGTGTATATAACTTCTAAATTTTTATTTTTAAAAAAAATGATTTGATGTACACTATACGAGGATGAAAAAGGTAACCAACTACTGGAAAGAAAATTCACACATGAGTGTTAAGAATCAGATTCTTTGACTGATTTCCTTCGAAAAATTCTTTCTTTTAAAATAATTTTAAAAATCAATCCAATACATAAATAAATAAATATCATTTTGAACATTACCAAATTATATATATATATATATATATATATATATATATATATCATTTTGAAAGAAATAATTCTTTGGACAAGAATTACTCCTTAGACGTGATGTATAATACATTAGGATGAAAAATGTAAAATGATTAATGAAATCTGATGATTATCAAATCATGGCCTCATAATATGCTGATTAGGCATCAGCTTTCTTGAAGTTTGTGCACTGAGAAGACAAAAAGCAAATTGTCCAAAGTAGGGAGTAGTAATCAAATTTTATTTTTATTTTCTTTAAAAATAAAATAAAATAAAAAGTTAAAAAGAGAAAAAAAAAACCAAAGGGGTAAGGTCCCTCTTCTCCTATTCAACCCCACCTACGCACACCCATGAAAATTTGCCCTCTTTCCTTCTCTAATCTTAAAAACCCTAACAAGATCCTGTCTACAACTATATATGTTCATTTAAGTATATTTTTCACTTTTATCCACATATTATTTTGAGAAGAAATTGTTTGGACATAGAATTGTTACAAGTTTTAAAAATCAACATGAAGTGAATTCCTGATTTTTTTGGAAATTCCAAAAAAAAAAAAGATTTTTACTCACAAAAGGTCAAAAATAATTTCAATTTTTATTAAGTCCAAACACAATTTTAATTTTCAAATACCTTTTTTTTTTTCAAATTTCACAATTATTATGTAGATTGAACACTTCTATCTTTTTAAAACTATTAATTTAATTCACAGAAAAGAAAAAGATGTTTACCAAGAGATAATCCAAAAGCTTCATATGACAACAATTAATGATTTTGATTTTTGAGGATGGAAAAAAAAAAGTTGAATCCTTTATCACATATAACTCAATTTTAGTAAACATAGATCAGAGACTTCATTTTGTGGTGTACATAGCAATATAATAACCAAAGAAAAGAGCAATTCACTGACGGATTCATTAAAAAAATAAAAACAGCATGTTTGATGACAGAATAAAAGATTTTGTAGCTACATATATATAATTTTATATGTGGTAGTAAAATTGTGTCTTGCTATATATACAAGTCCAAAACAGAAGGGAAATTAATTAAGGCTAGGTAGCTAAGAAAGCTAATAGTAACAAACTTGTGAAGATGCAGACAAGTAGTATTAATGACAATTACCCGCTTTCTGGTCAGACATAAAAAACAAGTAATCGCCAGGCGTTACAAGCTCTTTGATAATATTCTTGAAATAATTACCGATTTGATATAGGATTTGGACCGCTAGGAACTTCATGAGCAGCAGCACCATCTTCTGCTTTGTTTTTGGGGATTTTTCTTGGGTGCAACTTCATTGTTGTTGTACAAGTAGAAGATGATGAACATTTAGGGTCTGAATTTTGATCAGCAGCATGGACAAGGATGAGGAAAATCAAGAAAAGAGTAATCAAGTAAAGAAAAGAGTGAGACTTAAATGTTGAGAATTCTGATGTTGCCATGCAATAGTGTTGTGATTGAAAAAATAATAACACCCCCCCAAGTGTCCAACAGAGATCAATATCCATCAACTACTCAAACACCCACCAAAATACTAAAACAGCCCAAGACACAAACAAATTGAGCTTAGAGAGGAAAAAGCTTACTAGAGAGGTTTATTTATTGAAATTCCATACACACATTTTTCAGAGAGAACAAAAGAACCTACTTATCTTGCAAGTATATATGAAAGGTTCTTGCTTGCACCAACAAATATTGACTTTCCTGCCCCTACCATTTACCTTTATTAACCAAACACATCAATTATTCCCATTATCTCAATTTGTTTGTCTCGTTTTCATTTGGTACGAAATTTAAAATAATAAAGAAGACTTCTAAAACATATACTCTTAAATTAAATGCATATAAAATATATCAAAATGTCCTCTAAACTTATGATGTTAAACATGCAATATGAAAAAACTCTAAGTATAACTATATTAGAGAATTTTTATTGCCAAAAAAAATGTTAGACAATTTTTTTCTCTTTTGGTAGAGATGAGAAAGAGGAAAGTGATGAGAAAGAGGAAAGTGATGAGCAAGAGAATAGAGATTTGGTATTCCCTCCATCTCAATTTATGTGATACTTTTCGAATTTCAAGATTCAAATAAGGTTATTTTTTTACTGTAAATTTTTCATATATTTTTTAATTATCAATTATTTATACAAAAAAGGAATAAATTTTACATATAAAATGAAAGAATTATTAGAAGAAGTTTAAATATATTTGAAATACTAAGTCTCATAAAAAATTATATAGATTAATTATACAGAAAATGGGTAAAATTACTCAAAAACTATGCGTAATAGATCACTTATACCCTCCATTACATTTTGGGATAAAAAAATGTCCCTATTATTATCTCAAGAGACCTCAAATGCCCTCAAGAGTTAACAGCAGTGATGTGACAAGTCATATGACACTAATTACGCCACCTAAGCTTATCAACTAGGATACCCACTAGATTTTAACCCAATTTTATAATTCAAATCCTAACTATTTTTATTAGACAAAACAAATTAAAACTAAGAGGGAAACATCATCTTTTCACATCATTTTCATTGTTCAAGTCAGATATTCCTATTAAGCACATTAGATATTGCTAAAATTAGTTCGGTCTGTTATTGTAAACCATAACAAGCGGTGTTATGTATAAAAATTAAATTATATGCTTCCACTTTTTCCCATCAAATTCATTCACAAGAATTGCATTCACTTAACATAAGTGGTGAAGTCCAGTATCCCCAAATCCACCCGTCCTTCATGTCAGATACGTCATTTGAAGAAAAGAGAAAGTAAGCATCTAGACAATAAAAGAGCTACCAGAAACACCTAAATCACAAAGCTTACTTCGTGCAAGGGTGAATGCGAATTGTAAAAAAACAGAGCAAAGATGATTAGTGGATTGGGTGTAATAAAAATGGGTTAGGATTTAGATTATGAAATTGAGTTAAAATTTACTGCGTATCCTAGTTGGCAAGTTTAGGTGGCAGAATTAGTCCCATGTAAGGCAGACAGCGGTACCGAAACCAACACCATCGGATTGGTATTTCTCGGAATCGACACCACCGGACCAATTTTTTCCGGAACCGAATTGCTACCGGCAGTCAAAGTACAAAATCCAACCGGAATCGGATTGGTACCGGTACCGGGCTTATCGGTAATCTAAGCCCCTCCTGTCCCGGTCCAGTAATAATCGAAGTCGGACCGGACCGGACCGGACCGGCAGATCGGCAACCCCTTTTTTAAATTTTTTTGAAATTAAATAATTGTTTAAAGTTTGAACCTAGGTTGACAATTGTAAAGTTTAATTTTTAAAAGTTTAAAGTTTAAAATTTTCAATTCTCAAATATATAAATTTAAAGTGTTTAAAGTTTAAATTTTTTATAAGTTTTAAAGTTTTAAAAAATAAAATATTTAGTTTTAAACTTTAAAGTCTTAAAGTTTTAAATTATATATAAGATTTTTAAACTTTAAAGTTTAAGTTTTCAAGTTTTTAAGTTTTTAAAAGTGTTAAAGTTATATATTATCAAATATATAAGTTTAAACTTTTAAGTTTTAATTTAAAGTTTAAACATTTTAAGTTTTCAAATCTTTAGATTTTAGAGTTTAAAGATTTATATTTTAAAGTTTTAACTTATAATATTTGAGTAGGAAAATATATATGAAAAAAACTTCTGCACTTATAGTAAATAAGTAATTTCAAGATAATAATAAAAATAAAATAAGGCGAATAACTTATAATTTTATTATGTTACTTTAAATTGTACAAATAAGAAAAGAACTTAATTTACGCAATCACCTTCTAGGAAGGGTTCTGTTTCAATTAGACCTTATTATAGTAAATTACTAATATCTTATACCACATAAAAAATGAATCTAAGTGCTTCTAACATTTCTAATGTTACATTTTTCGGAATTGGTTGCTGAGATTGTTCCTCCAGAAAATTCATGTCGTCTTCATTTGATTCTGGTAAAATATTATCTATATTTGCTTCAAATTGAGCCGACAAAGTTGTACGCCCTAAATTCCTCCACTCCGCATTAATCTAATCTCTAAATAAAATCAAAATTTCCAAACTAGCCGCTGCTAGTGAATATCTATGGTCTCCTATTTGAAATCTTGTCGCACTAAAAACTCCTTCCAAAGTCACTGATGATGCTTGAATAGCCAGCAAATCACGAACCATCCGTTGTAGTTTTGGAAAAATTTTACCGCAATTCTTCCATCAATCCAAAAGTTGCGACTTCTCGTCTCCATCCTTTATAGTTTTTGTACCCTGGTTAATATATTCATCAAAATTATTTTTTTTCGTTAAGTCCAAGATAACTTTCTAACATATCATCAATGTTGTCCTCATATCTACACCTACATGATTTGGATTCTTGATATTGTACTTGTTTGTCTAAACTCGAATCATATAAATCATATATTTTCCTAACTTCAGTTTTAATGCTACTTTTAACTATTGCCAAATTATGTAATTGATTATCTTCATTGTCTTCAATATCTAAGTTTGAATATATTTTTTCTACCATTATAAATGCACCTACTTCTTTGTATGTTGGGTTAAATAAACAAGTAATTAAATAAATTTGAGGAATTAGGGAAAAAATACTTTTAAACTTTTCAGTCATTTTTTTTAACAGAATCTTTAAATTTAGGATTATTTTTAAACTAATCAAATTTATTAGAAATAACACAAATATTTGGTAAAACAGAACAAATAGTTAGATAATAAAGGCCAGAAATTTATTTTATAACTAAATAAAAAAATTTAAAAAATTCAATAAGATCTTTAACATCATTCCAATCATTTTCATCAAGTCGGTAATTCATATCAGTATTATGGGCATTCTAAACCATTGTAACAGGTTTTCTAAAATCATAAGCAACTTTAAGCATTTCATATAAAGAATTCCACCTATTAGCTACAGTTTTTGGAAATTTTCTAACAGGAAGATTATGTTCAATACACATATTTTCAAATCTCTTACGTCTAACTTTTACTTGACATTTAAAAATAAAATGACATGCAACTTCAACTTTTACACAATCATTTTCAAACAATGATTACACCATCTCTAATAATTAAATTATAAATATGTGCAACACATTTAATATGAAAATCATCATCATAAATAGGACAAAGAACTCATTTTAAATAATCAACAACACGTTTGTTGCTAGAAGCGTTATCTAAAGTTACACTAATTATTTTTCTAGAAATTCCATAAAAATTCTAAAACATCAAGAATAGTTTGCGCTATTTAAGAATTGGTTTTACGTAATTCACAACCTTTCTAACCTAATATTCTTTTTTGCATTACCCAATTTTCATCAATCCAATGTCCGGTAATTATAAAATTATCATTATAAGTTATATTACGACTCATATCAAAAGTAATTACTAATTTACAAGTATTATATGCAAATAAACAACAAAGATACTGTACATGTTGACCTTGATAATAAAAAATAATTTTTTTTAATTGTATTTCTAGAAAAATCGGTAAACAATGCATTATAAACAATTTGAATATAATAAATAAAACTCAAATTTTCAGCAAAACTAAATGGCAAACCAGTAACAACAATCATTTTTGCAAGTTCTTCTAGGCCCCTTTGTCTATTATAAGGATGATATGTACTAGGATCGGAAACATTAGAAGGGTTTAACTGCGATTGAGTCATGTTTGATCCTTCTACTCCTACAGATGATTCATGAGGAGGAGTTTCATATTTTTTTGCATCCGCTATAACTTGAGCTTGCAAAAATTCATGTTTATAACAATGCATCAAATGATTTTTTAAATGACCTGTCCCATCCTGCTTTCCCGAAGTTTTGTGGTTTAAAATATGTTTACATTTATTACAAACACTACTAAAAAAAACTGTGAATACCGACTTCAAACATACCGACCTCTGATGGAAGTCAATAATTTCCGACTTCCGAAGGTCTGTATTGTTAAAAACAATTTAAAAAATAAAAAACCTAAGAGCATCGACTACAGGAAGTCAATTTTTAATGAAAAAATGCGGGAAAACAACATATCGACCTCCAGAAGTCAAAATATTTCTCGGAAAAAATTAAATACCAAAAACACCGACTTCTTGTAGTCGGTATTGAATTTAATAAATAAATAATAATATTTTTTTATCTCAATTAAATATAAATAAAT
>JBCEWC010005867.1:0-24106 GCA_038996855.1 Solanum aculeatissimum | reverse complement strand
TTTAGAATTCCCAAAGTGAATGTAGGAGAGTTTGAATGGAAGAATGAGGGTTTGGAGATTGATTTAGGGGTTTAGGAGACCTTAGGATACCTAAAATGGGCTTGAGAAAATATTAAATCACGAAATTACCATTAATGAATCGGACTTTTCCATTTAAGAAGGGTCACACGGAGGTGCTACAGTGTCTGTGTACCTATCTCACGGTCCGTTCAAATGCACCATCAACCAACACTTAGCTAATTTTCAACGCGAACTCTCAGAGGACTTTCTGGATCACTTGACGGGATACCCTGACGGGTTGTTTACCATCCACCTGCCCCGTGAACCTTGAATTAGCCACCTAGACCAACCACAGCTTCGCCAAGGTTCTTCCCCACTTGACGGGACACTTGACGGCTTGTCAAAGGGCTCACAGACCTTTTAGTGGTCCGTGGCCTATGACTTGTCTTATGGGGTTGTTTCTGGCCACCCCTAGATCACTGGACCTCCACACGGGGGCCCACATGAACCGTGACCAGTTTCACAGACCGTGTCTCTGTCCTTGGCCACTTTTTAGGGCCTATCTCCAATGTCTTCTAAATTTCAGGTAGTCCCATTGTTTAGGCCATAACTTCCTCATCCGAACTCTGAATCAAGTGAAACCAGTTGCGTTGAGAAGCTAACTCAAATATATTTAATTTTATATATAGAATATCGCAAGGTTAAACCCACATCAAAAGTTATTCTAGCTCAAAGTCTATTGTCCAAATAGCCTCTCTAGGCCACCAACTGACCCATTTTGCGTACGACCACTTAAACTCAACCCGTGGCTACCAAAACTCAACCATGATTAGTAGTACATCATACAAGGCCAACCATAAGGAGTTTTCGAAAATATTTGGGTTGTTACAAATTCACATCACATTTTTGGAGGTCCTTTCAAAAGGGCCTTGGTACCAAAGTCAAGCTTAGTACGGCTTTTCACCTGAAAATGAATGGCCAAGCCAAAAGGACCATTCAAACTCTTGAGGATTTTCTAAGGTCTTGTGTCTTAGAGTTTAAGGAGAGTTAGGATGAGCATCTTCTGCTCATTGAGTTTACCTATAATAATAGCTACCACTCTAGCATCGGAATGGCTCCCTCTAAAGTATATGGTTGGCAGTGTTGATCCCCGATTGGGTGGTTTTAAGTAGAGAAAATGGATTTGTTGGCTCTGTATTTGGTGATGGAAGCTTTGGAGAAGGTAAAGGTGATAAGAGAGAGATTGAAAGAAGCTCAAAGTCAGCAAAAGTCCTATGTCGATACTAGAAGGATTGACCTTAAATTTGAAGTGGATGATTGAGTGTATTTGAAGGTTTTACCGATGAAGGGTGTGGTTCACTTTGGCAAGAAAGTAAATTTAAGCCCTAGGTATGTAGGTCCATATCAGATCATAAGGCATATCGGTAAAGTTTCTTATAAATTAGAGTTTCCCCTAAAAATGAGCAGGGTTCATCCTGTTTTTCATGTCTCCATATTGAGGAAGTGTATTGGAGACCCAATCTCCATTGTGCCCTTGGAAATGGTGGATGTTGAAGAGCATTTGACTTATGAGAAAGTTTCGGTGGAAATATTAGATAGATAAGCCACACAGTTACGAAACAGAGACATTGCATCCATCAAAGTCCTTTGGAGGAACCAACAAGTTCAGAGTGCAACTTAGGAAGCCGAAGAGGATATGAAAAAGTGATACCCCTATCTCTTTCATTCTACTCAAGCTTGAGGTACCATGACTCTCCTATTTAAGAACCTTTTTTGCTTTCATGCGATTTCTATGTCATTCATGCATGATTATGTGACTTTGAGATTTGCTTTATGAATGCTATTTGAAGCATGGTTTAAAGATTTTAATGTTGCATTCTTGTATATAGTACATTTACAACATTCTTAGAGCTTGTCTTTAGAACATTCGGGGGCAAATATTCCCAAGGGGGAGATATTATAACGCCCCACAAGTTGGAAGGTATAGAAGTGTGAAGGAAAATGAAACGTGGAAAGTTTTTCAAGTATTAGAGATTACGAGGGCCCTTACGGGCAATAAGATTTTGTATAGGCCATGTTTTGGCTCATGGACCCAAAGTGCATTTTTCAGTAGTCCATGTTTAGAAATCCACTGATGTACGAATGCCTTTACAGGCCATAAGTTCTTCCACGATTTGTAACTCTTATCGTGGAACGAGGGTCAAACTTTATGAAATTTAAGTATTTTTAGAGGTTCGATATACGGAGCATCAAATGGGCTATAGAATTTTATATGAGTCATAAGTCAGGTTATAAAATGTAGTTTAGAGAAACGTTTCTGAGTTATTGAAATGGAATCAGACGAGACCCACATCTACGACCTGTAGAATAGACCACGGCCTGTAATCGGGGTTTCGTTGCCCATTTTGACAGACTTTTAAAAGGGTAATTTTGACCTTTCCCTATTATCTAATGTTTAAACCGCATCATTTTAAGCCCCAAAGGGCCCCATATCAGCCCTCATAACCCTAGTCTATCTCATTCTTTCTCACCTAAATTATCCTAAGTCCTCAAGACACTCTCAACTCCTCCCAAGCTCCTCCAAGCCTTCATGAAAAGCACTCAAGTTAGGTTTCAGATTTTTCATCTCCAAAGTCTGATTTCTTCTGTTTATTTGCTAAGGTATGTGGGCTTTGATTAGCGGGGACTTTCCCTCCACTAAGCTCAACAATTCTCTCTCACTGTGGTATACTCAAGTTATGGTATTGCATGATGATTTTGTGAACCCTTTTATGTCAGGATATTATGGAGTATTTTATGATGGCTCATCCTTATCCATTATTTTTAGGTGAAATGTTATACGGAATTTATGATTTATATGAGGGGTTAGTCATGCCCTAACTAAGTTTTGACTAGGATTTGGTGGGTTCTTTGAAAATTGATCAAGTGATATTATTTTGTATCTCTCATAGAATTTACATATGATTTTGCATGATTTTAAGCTATGATTATAAACCCACCATATTTGATTAAAGATGTATTATAATGGCCTTATTACAATCTATGCAAATTATGAATAATATGATTTTTGAAAGGACTATTATGTATGATATAAGATATGAAAGATTGTGAAATTTATGAATTCCTATTTTATATGATGAAGCTTTGGTTTTGAAGAGCTACTTTATGACTAAATTATGAGAATTTGATGCTATGCATATTATGATAAGGGTATATTTTGAATATTCCTTGGGATTGAGACCTAGCACCGAGAAGACCTTGGTAGATAATCGTTATCCCATAACTATGTTGTTTCCATAGGTTTATGAATTATCTAATGGATCCATATAGCTTAAGATGTATGAATGACCAAAAAGGGTGGTGTTCCTGTACGGTACATATTCCTTTCCAAAAAGGGTGGTGTTCCCGTAAGGTCTTTACCATATGTTTACCAAAAAGGGTGGTGTTCTCATGAGGTGATTATGAAGCATTCTCCGAAAAGGGTAGAGTTCCCATAAGGTGAATGTTTGGTTTACCCTTGCAAGGTAGACCACTCCATGTTTGGTGTGGAGTGAACATCAAAATTCCAAGTAGTAGCTTACTTGGTCTTACATGTTGGTTATGGTCTCTTCCCATATATATATGATATGATATGTGATTTGATGGCTCCTTATGTACATTTGATCAAGGCATTGATCACTCATGACATGTTGAACTTATATCCGTTGATTATGATTATGCATATTGCTAATTATGGCTTATGTTCCTTGCTGCATTACATCTCGCATACATAGTACATTCAAACGTACTAAAGCATATATTTTTCCTACATGATCTAACCATATAGGAACCAAAGCTCACATCCATCATCATCCTCCTCCATGTGGCTAGTAAAGGGTAGCTTTTGGTGAGTCCTCCACTTCCGGGGACAACATTCATGTACTTTCATGCTTTTGATTAGACTACTTTATTTTTGGATACTATCTTTTGAGGGTGATCCCGAGAGATGTCTTGGCCCCCGTTAACTTTGTATCTAGAGGTGTTGTTGGATATATGGTTTATATGAGTGAGCTTGACTCTTATTACATCTTTTGTATGATTGGAGATTTCCCTTAGTCCCTATTCCCTTCTATGTGATGAATGTTTGTTATGTTGATGAGATGGAAGTCCCTAAATGCTTCCATAGCGTGAGTCATACTTACCCGCCCCTTAGAATTAATTGTGATTTGATTCATGTAAATCCTCTTCCCTATAACATCCCCATCGCGTGAGTCCAAAGTCCCGCTTTCCCTTAGAAATTATTTGCTACTTGATGATAGTCTAATTATGCTTCCGTGAACCAAAGATGTGCCACGTATGCTTAAGAGGCTTGATTGGGGTCCCTTCAGGTTCCCCATTTATTATGTCACGTCTAAGCCCTAAGTTTGGGGCATGATATCAGGAGAACTCCTCAAGAACTTAGTTAACCTTTCCCATGTAGTGCTTATAGAATCACCAGGAAATTGCTCGAAGTTGTTGATCTGATCAGCTTCTTTGACTTGGTAAAGAACCTCTTTAAAAAGGCTTTCTGCATTTTAGCAAAGTCATGTTAGAACCTTATGGAAATTCAGACAACTATACTATCATTTCACCCATAAGAGACAATGGAAAGACACGGAGCCCAATAAAATCCATGGACAGATTATAAGTCCCCATCACACTCTTGCATATGAAGATGACGTTGTGTATATAGTTAAATGGATCCTCTAATGGTAGGCCCATAACAACCTTCTGTTCTGCAGTATCTACAACAAACAACTCGATACCATGAACTTAGCATCCTACGGTAAAAGAAGGTAACACAATCACTCCGGTGACATCCACCACCATAGGGTCAAGCCTGTATTGATTCCATTGATGAGAAGTGTCCTGAAGATCCTATAGTGGTGGATTCACATCCTCTGGTGAAGGTGGTTCGTCATTGTTTAGATTGGTCGCTATATTAGCGACATTATTTATATTATCCTAGGCCATTCTTTGAAGTGTTTTTTAGATCTCTGGGTCAAATGGAGTCAAGGAAGTGCCTCGACTACGAGTGTTGGGTATACACTACACATGTATGCTGCAAGAAAGCAAAAGCAATAAAAAATGTAAATCAAGTAAAGTAAGGATTAATTGCCAAATCACCCTAATTAAACAAGTCTAAAACCATATTCCTTGGCAACAGTGCCAAAATTTTGATGTCTCCCTAACTACACCTCCAATTAGAAGATAAGTGACCGCTATCAAAATGTAATACCTAACAAAGGTTAGGGTCGAATCCCATAGGTAATATGGTTAGACCTAGAGCAGTTATGGGTAATTAGAAAAAATTAATCTGCTTATCTCCCAAAAAGAGGGGGAGTTTGTAAACTGTAAAAGTTAAACCTAAACTAGAGCAATCAATCAAGTCCAAGTGTTGTGAAATCAATGGAAGAAGTAACTAAGGTATTGTGTTTCCCCATGGCTCCCTAACTCAATATATCCAGATAATCATAATCTTGTTTAGTGTGTAGAATGCAAAATAGTAAGTTAAGTTCACCTAACCGTTTAATCGAGACGAGAGAAAAATTTCACTACGTGATTGATCTATCCCTGCAGTGTGACATTACTAACCCTTACCTTTTGTCCCAGTACAACTAGTTATATGCGTTAAATGGTTGCCAAGAGGTCGAAGAAACTCTAGACATGGACGATATGTTAGAAGTTTTTTATTATGATGCATATTCAATCCTAGATCTGGAGAAAATTTATCTTTTGTAACCCCATTCCTTGCTAATAAGTTCTTGTGTGTCCCGAGGTCCTCCATGAACCCTATGAGGTTAGTAACCCCATAAAAGATTCCATCATAGTCCAAAGAATCTATAAAGATTGTCCCATCTCTATCTTGTATAAAGTGATCCCATGGGACTTAGTTGAGCTTTCCATGGTAGAATTCAATGTGATTTTTGGGATGGATTTGTTGCATGCTTCCATCGATTATAGAACTCGTAGGTTCAAGTTCCAATTCCTCAATGAGACAATTCTTGAATGGGAGGGTAGTAACTCTTTATGTAGGGGTCGATTCATTTCCTTCTTAAAAGCTTGTAAAATGATTTCCAAGGGGTACATCTACCACTTGGTAAGGGTCAAAAATGTCTCTTCCATGGTTCCTTCTCTTGATCTGGTCCTGTAGTAAATGAGTTCCCTAATGTCTTTCCAGATGAGTTGTCGGGTGTTTATCTTGAAAGATAAATATATTTTGGCATAGATCTCTTGCTCAATACTCAGATTATCTCAATCCCTCCATGTAGAATGCCTCCGGCAGAATTGAAGGAGTTAAAAGAGCAGTTGAAGAATTTATTGGAGAAGAGTTTTATTAGGTCTAGTCATTCTTCGTGGGGTTCTATGATGTTATTTGTGAGGAACAAGGATGGGTCACTCTGTATGTGTATTGACTACCGGTAACTTAATAAGGTCACCATCAAGAACAAATATCCCCTTCTGAGAATAGATGATTTATTTGATTAGCTACAAGGGAATAAACACTTTCCAAAGTTGACTTGAGATTCGAGTATCACCAACTGAGGGTGAGTAAAAGTGACATTCCTAAGATGGCATTCCGGACTAGGTATGGCCACTTTGAGTTTGAGGTGATGACAAGTGGTCTCACTAATGCTCTAGTGATCTTTATAGACCTCATGAATAGGGTGTTCAAGCCTTACTTGAATATGTTGAAGAAAGTATTGCAAACCTTAAGGGAGCAGAAACTTTATGCAAAGTTTGACAAATGCAAGTTTTGGCTAGATGAGGTTTCCGTCCTTGGGCATGTGGTGTCCCGTGATAGTATAAAGGTTGATTCTAATAAGATAGAGGCAGTGAGAAATTGGCCAAGGTCATTGACTCCTACTGACATAAGGAGTTTATTGGGCCTAGCTGGTTATTATAAAAGGTTTGTGAAAGACTTCTCTTCCATTTTGTCTCCACTCACTAAGTTGACCCAAAATAAAGTTAAGTTTGTGTGGACAGACGAGTGTGAGAGGAGCTTTCAAACATTGAAATACAGATTGACCTTGAAGCCAATATTGACATTGCTGGAAGGTAATAATGGGTTCGTTGTGTACTGTGATGCATCTAGAATAGGGTTGGGTTGTGTACTAATGCATAATGGCAAGGTTATTGCTTATGCTTTGAGGCAGTTGAAAGTACCTCAGAAGAATTACCCGACTCATGATCTTGAGCTTGCAGCGGTGATGTTACTAAAAGACTACGACATAAGTGTGAAATACCACCCCAGAAAAGCCAATGTGGTAGCCGACGCCCTTAGTAGAGTTTTCATGGGAAGTGTGTCTCACATTGAAGATGATGGAAAAAGGGGGTTGGCTAAAGATGTTCTTGGATTGAATAGATTGGGAGTGAGGTTGAGTGAAATCTCAAGTGGTGGTGCAATTTCTTTTCATGGGTTTGCATCATCTTTAGTTGATGAGGTTAAGGCTAAGTAAGACCTTGATTCCGCCTTGGTTGAGTTGCAAACCTTAGTGAAAGATGGAAAGATAAAGGTCTTCTCATAAGGGGGAGATGGTGCACTCCGGTATCTAGGGAGGTTATGCGTGCCTAGTGATGGTGAGTTGAAAAAGTTGATCATGCAAGAAGATCATAACTCTTCATATTCCATTCGCCCCGACATTACAAAGATGTACCAAGATTTGAGTAAAATTTATTTGTGGAATGGGATGAAGAAGGACATTGCCCAATTCATGTCTGAGTGCGCTAATTGTTAATAGGTCAAAGTTGAACATCAAAGACTAGGTAGCCTAGCTCAAGACATTGATAATACTACTTGGAAGTGGGAATAAATCAACAAGGACTTTGTAGTTGGGTTGCCAAAGAACAAGAAGCATTTTCACTCCATATCAATGATAGTAGACCACATGACAAAGTCGACTCATTTCTTACTGGTCAAGACTACATTCAGGTTGCATGGAATTCCATTATCCATCATATTTGATCATGGAGTTCAATTCACTTCTTACTTTTGGAAGTCTTTTCAAAAGGGGCTTGGCACTAGGGTGAAATTGAGCACTACTTTTCATCCCCAAACTGATGAGCAAGCTGAAAGGACTATTTAGACGTCGGAATATATGTTGAAGTCTTGTGAGTTGGAGTTAAAGAGGATTTGGGATGAGTACTTTCCACTTATTGACTTTTCCTACAACAATAGCTTTCATGCAAGTATTGGAATGGCACCATGTGAGACATTATACAGTAGATGGTGTAGATCATCTATCAGGTGGTTTGAAGTCGGAGAGGTAGCATTAATAGGACCATACTTGGTGATAAATGTTATGGAGAAAATTAAAAGCATAAGGGAGAAATTTCAAATAGCCCAAAGTCGTCAAAAGTCATATTCTAACATAAGAAGGAAGGAACTTGAGTTCCAAGTAGGTGACTGGGTCTACTTGAAGGTGTCTTCGATAAAAGTTATGATTCGGTTTGGCAAGAAAGGAAAATTGAGTCCTAGGTCTGTAGGTCCCTATAAGATGGTGAGAATAGTGGATAAAGTGGCATATGAGTTGAATCTACCCAATGAGATGCATTTGATTTATCTGGTTTTCTATGTGTCGTTGCTGAGGAAATTCATAGGTGATCCAAGCTCCATAGTTCCTTTGCATGATGTGAATATTGGAGATGATTTGAGTTATGAAGTATTACCAGTTGAAATCCTAGACGGGCAAGTGAAAAATCTAAGAAACAAGGAAATTACATCCATCAAAGTGCTTTGGAGAAATCAACAAGTTGAGAGTTTTGCATGGGATCTGAAAGAAGATATGATGAAGCGCTATTTGTATCTATTCCACTCTACTCAAGCCTAAGGTACTAAGAAATTCTTCCTAAAACATCTAAATCCATGCATTCTAGTTTTCATGATGTATGCATTTAAATGATGTTTATGGACTGTTTTGAAACATGCTTTAAGTGTGAAATTTAAAATTTTCATGAAATGATGTTTAACTCTCATTTTTGCATGCATAATGGGTTGTTAGCTACTTGTTTACTCCTTAGAGTATGCCTTTAAGTACATTCTGGGATGAATGATCCTAAGGGGGAGATATTGTAAAGACCCCTGATTTAGGATCCTTAAGTGCAGAAAAGTTGTGTAGAAAATGACCTAAGGTCTGGTTTACGAGGAGCACTTACAGCCGGTAAAGTTCACATACAGCCCGTAAGGTTGGTCCGTTAATATGAACTTTATGAAAGGGAAAAAGTTTCCAATTGTGGGGTAATCCACGGACCAAGTGATGACCCATAGGTGGTTTCCTAAGTGGAATCCCAAAAATGAAGGAAATTTGGAGTTTGTTGAAGGGAGTCCCCGGCTATTCCAAGGAAGCAGGGGCGGTCGTCATCAGCATAATAACCCAACTTAAGAGGTTGGGGTTGAATCCCAAAAGGAACAATATGTCGGTTATTGAGTAGAACATGGACCTATGGCTACTAGATTTTGATTCGAAAAGCAAATACCATGCAAGAATTCTAACTAAAAAGGGCAAGAGGTAAGATAACAACTACTCCTAATAAGAAAATGAAAATGGGTCAAGGATTGATCAAGCAAGGGAGCAAGGATAGGGAATATGGGAATCAACCAAAACTCAATCGATCCATCACACTTAGTATCAAATTAACTCTATGAATAGGATAGGTTTCTTGTAATCACCCCTCGGCTAGGATGAAGATGATTTTTCGCAAGAGCCAACTACGGCCTCCTATGTGAGCCACTCAAAAATATGCTTGGCTTGAGCACCTCAAAGAAAAACTCCCAAGACCTTAGCCGTTAAGTCCCTTTTGAGGCTCTCAACACATAAACCCAAGACTATCATGCAACCATCCACTTCAATTACACTCTCTAAAGCAATAATTGAATATCTAAGCTAGATTTATGTTCGCGACCACAAATCTAAAGATATACATAAAGGTATACATGAACGTATAAATCAATTTAATCAATTCAATGTAATTTGGGAGAGACCCACTTGATTTTGCAAGTAAATCATCAACTAAGCATGAAATCAAGAGAAATAATCAAGACCCATAAATAATTTAACATCCAAGCTTAATTAAATCTACAAATTAGCATTCAAGAACAAGGAAAAAAAGAGTGAGTGAAAGATAAATATAATTGAATATCACACTCTTCAATCCACTCAAGAATTTCTAGAGAACTTTCTCTAAATCATCACCCTAAACTAAAATTTACACTAAGGTGCATTTTTCTCTCAAGATTTTATGAACAAAGATGGGGGAGTTAGAGTATCGACTCTCTTCTTTTTTTTGTTAAGGTTAGAGTGAATATTTAGCTAGGACTGAAGATGGAAGAATTCTGCATCTTCCCTTGGAGCTTGGGTTACTATGAGATTTGGGAGATAACTCTGTGCTCCACCAATCAAATTCCATGATTTGCCAAACTTCCCTTGGCATCACTCTTTTTGTCGTAAGTTTGAGGTCCTGAACACTGCAACATTAGGCGGTCTGCTTGGATATTTGGCGATGCGTTGTATATGTTGGTGATGTCACCTCTAACCATTTTTTCATTGACACTCAAGGATTTGGATATTGCAATGTTAAGCGGTCCCATTGTACCTTTGACGATCCGCCGATATGTTGGCGTAATTACTTATGTCTGCCTTTTGTATGTTTTTTTGCCCATGTTCCAAGTTTTGTCAAGCATTGTCCACTTGTGCACTTTAGCTCCATTCTTGTCATGATACATGCATATTAGTTAGTATTTGAAGCATAATAGCACACCAAGGGCAATATTTCTTCACATTTTAAGCCCAAATTAATTCCAAGAAATGGACTCATCAACACCTCCAACTTAAGCCTTTGTTTGTCCTCAAGCAAAAACAAAACCAAACTCAAGAGGCTAGAAATTTAAGCACATAATCCCAACTCATTTTTAATAACCAAATCATGACTATGACAATGGTAGGTACCGACAATTAGCTCAAGCATGTTAATGTGTATCAAGTCACTCCCTCACTTTTCAAAAGCATGTTTTTCAATTCAAAACAACTTCCAAGGATGAGCAAGTGACAAGATAAATTCTCAAGAAGCGACTCAACCTCTTAGCCAACTAATAAGCTCCATTTGACTTAAACTTAGAAAAGCATCAATATCACCAATCCATGTCAATTTTCATATCCTCACACAAGTATATACAATGAACAAGGGACAAGGAATCAACACTCACACTCAACAAAAGAACATCTCATGCACACAAATATCACAACATAGGCTTGCCCATATTTTCAATCATCATTGGCTCAACTTCATTTTGTTGGAAATCTCAAAGGGTTTTTTATGCTTGTAATGTAGGCTTAGGGGTAGGGTAGGATACAATTTAGGCAATAATGACTAACCCTCCTTAATCCCCACATACAACATTCATTCTTTTCTAACTTTTCCACTTTTTTTGGCATTTCACACCAATGCGCATTTAACCCTTCTTTTTCACTTTGGTGCCTCACTTGCAACCATTTTCAACATTTTAGAGGATTCTTTTTATTCAAGCACTTTTTCTTCATTTTATTTTCATTTTGAAAGCACCTTTTTCCTTTTCTTTTCATTCCTCCATTCATATTTTCTTTTTCTTTTTATTTTGATAAGCCTCCAAGTGGTAGACACCCTTTCTTTTTTCCTACATCACCCCCAACTTAGGCTTAAATCCTCAATTGTCACAAAGGTGTAAAACTCAAGGAGGGACAAGGGTTCAAAAGAGGGATATCTTTTCAAAAAGGTTCAAGGCTTGTAGTTAAGGTTGCCAATAGAAAGAATTAGGCTCAAAGGAGACACTAGGGATAAAATTAATGCATTTGGTGGCTATTTAGGCTAAGTGGACTCATTTCAAACCAAAAAATTGCTAAGATCATTTTCCAACTAAAATTCATCAAGGCCAACATTTCAAGACCAACAAGGCAAATTCTAGGTGACACAAATGCACACAAGGAACAAAACAAAAACTCACAACACATGACATGCAAATCAAACCAGAAAGGGTCAATATGACTCTCAAGTCAAGCACAAGAGACTCATTTTTCAAAATATATACATCTAGAAAGTAAGAGTCACAAAAAGATTGAAATTGTTGTCTCAAATTCATCCCAAAACCATTTAAGATCAAAAATAGGAGGGGTATGCTATTTGTACAATCCACAACACTTGACTAAATATGCTAGCACCAAACAAGTGATAGACCAAATGTATAGCTCCAATAAGAGTCAATGGCTACTCAGACATCACTAAAGCCATATTCTACTCACGCACTCACACACCCAATAGACAATTTACCCTTCAAAATGTCATCACTGAATATATCATTGGGAATCGTAGATTATACACACCATCAAAAAGAAAAATAAGAATCTACCAAATCTACTAAAATAGTCAAACCCAACATAGTATAAATAAGAATTTAAACATCATGGTAAGAAGAATTTAATAGATTAGCATCACTATTATCAAGCAATTTTCATGGTTGTACAAGGTTACCATTGATGAACAAGAATGGAGATGGAGTAAAGTGAACATACCTTTGAATAAAGAACCAAAAAGGATGAAGAAGAAGAAAGCTTAAAAAAATTTCTTGTACCTCCGGGTTGAATGAAATTCATTAAAAATGATTTTACCTTCACCCATGCTTTCTTTTTCTGAAGGTGTAAGACAAAGTCACAAGTGACTTGTCTTTTCACTTAACTTCACCCATCAGTACTCTGCCTTTGCAGACATCTAGGCCCGAGCGTGTCCCATCATTGATTATGCATTCTCTGCATTCGTGAACATGAGATCGCCTTCATAGAGCTTTGTTGGGTGCTAGACCTAGGTAGAGTTTCCTTAATTTTGGGTGATCCCAAGCCCATTTTGGCGATATGCCGATCAACCATGGGCAATGCCTTGGCCCACAATTATGGTTAAAATGGCCCTGGTTCATCTTTTTTCCATTTTTGATGGTTTTTCCACCCAATTCTTCAACTCCAATCAACTTGACACTTCCAAATCTGTGCAAAACTACTACCAAAGACTTGAAACTTGTGAGGGTTAGCAAAAATTAAAATTAAGAAGCTAATCTAAAAATTTTAAAATGCAAGAATTTATTCAAGAAATTAAAACATGAACAAAATTTGATTCACTACCCTTTTGTGTTTCCACTTTGAGGTAGTAACTTTTCTCCCTAACTTCAAGATAGTTTTTTTATTGAGCTCATGGGAAGGATGGTGAGAGACCATCAACACTTTCCACTGATCTCTCCATTTTGAGGACTTGAATTGTCTACCCAACTTGACATCAACTTTCCTTTTTGGCTCTTTAGGTAGACATGGGAGTGTCAAGAGGCCATCTTCGAATTGAACTTCATATTTGTGACCTCCAAGAGAACAACACTCCCAACTTTGAATGAACTAAAGTTTCCATGAATGATATATATGGCTTTTTTCTTGCAACTTTAGTATCATTTCCTGAAGCTTGGCCTATTGGATGATTATCGGCCATGATGACATGCATTGGCCCAATATCTCTTCTACATAAAACACCTCTTCTTCTTCTTGAGACTCCAATTCATGGTTGATCACCATTGAGTCATAAGACTCACTTTTCCTATTGCTTAGCTTCAAGTCGACCTCCAAAACATCAACTTCCCATTCCAAATGGTCCAACTCATAACTCCTAGCAACAAGCAAGCATTGGAGATCATTTCTTATGTTGAGCAATCCATGTCTTCGTGCCACTTTATTGGAAAGTCTTTGACTTCAGCCCATGAGCCAACTTTGACTCACAACACCCTTGTCCCTATTCATGTCCTCAACAACATTTTGCTCAACATGAAGTGCAATACTCTAAAAAATATAGAAAAGGGACTTACATTCATCAAGAAAGCACTCATCAATATTAGCCATTCAAAAAAACCAAAAATAAAGAAATAAAAAGAAGTACTCACTAACAAAATAGAAAATAGTAAACTACAAGTCATAAATCAACTCAATAATCCTATTGTTCCCTAGAAACGACACCATTATTTTATGTTGCTCAACCCTTCTATTCAAAAGAAATAGGGATGGTCGTCATTAGTATAATAATCCAACTTCAGAGGTCGAGATTGAATCCCATAGGGAATAATATGTCAGTGCTTGAGTAGAGCAAGGACCTATGGCTACTAGATTTTAATTCAACAAGCGAATACCAAGAACGAATTCTAACTAAATAGGGGGAGAGCTAAGCTAACAACTAATCCTAATAAGAAAATAAAAACGGGGCAAGAATTGATCAAGCAAGGGAGAAAGGATTGGGAATACGCGAGAATCAACCGAAACTCAATCGATCCATCACACTTAGTATCAAATTAACTCTATGGGTAGGCTAGGTTGCTTGTAATCACCCCTCGCTAAGATGAAGGTGATGATTGGCAAGAGCCAACTATAGCCTCCTATACGAGCCACTCAAAGACACTCTTGGCTTGAGCACCTCAAAGCAAAACTCCCAAGACCTTAGTCATTGAGTCTTTTTTTAGGCTCTCAAAATATAAACCCATGACTATCATACAACAATCCACTTCAACTAAACTAACTAAAGTAATAATTGAAGATCTAAGCTATATTTAAGTTTGCAACCTCAAATCTAAAGTTATACATGAAGGTATACATGAACCCATAAATCAATTTAATCAATCCAAAGTGATTTGGAAGAGACCCACTTGATTTTGTAAGTAAATCATCAACTAAGCATGAAGGCAAGAGAAATAATCAAGACCCATAAACAATTTAACATCCAAGCTCAATTAAATCTACAAATTAACATTCAAGAATAAGGAAAGAAAGAGTAAGTGAAAGATAAATACAATTGAAGCTCACACACTTCAATCCACTTAAGAATTTGTAGAGAACTTGTTCTAAATTCTCACCCTAAGCTAAAATCTACACTAAGGTGTATTTTTCTCTCAAGATTATATGAACAAATATGGGGGAATTAGAGAATTGGCTCTCTCCTTTTTTTGTTAGGGTTCAGGTGTACTTCTGGCTGAATTAGACTGAAGATGGAAGAATTCCACATCTACCCTTGGATCTTGGGTTGTTGTGAGATTTGGGTGATAACTTTATATTCCCACCGATCAAATTTGGCGATTCGTCAAACTTTCCTTGGCATCTCCCTTTTTGTCGTAAGTTTGAGGTCCTAAATACTACAACATTAGGCAGTCTGCTTGGACATTCAATGGTGTGCCAAAAGTGTTAGTGATGTCAACTTTGATCATTTTTCTGTTGAGACTCAGGGATTTGGATACTGCAATGTTAAGCGGTCCCATTGCACCTTCGGTGATCCACTAACTATGTCAGCGTAATCACTTTTATCTGTATTTTATACATTTGTTTGCCCATGTTCTAAGTTCTTTCAAGCATTGTCTACTTGTGTACTTTTAGCTCCATTCATGTCATAATACATGCATATTAGTTAGTATTTGGAGTATAATAGCACGTCGAGGGCAATATTCTTTCATATTTTAAGCCCAAATTATGTCCAAGAAATGGACTCATCACTCATAGAATAAGATACTTCCTATAATAAGGCTTCATAACTTTGGGCTTAGCAGATTTTGTTTTCAGGAATTTCATGTGTGTTATCAGACGAGAGGGACATACAACCCATAAGTCAACCTATAGCCCATAATCGAGGTTTCGTAAGTTGAATCTGATAGATTTTAATAAGGACAATTTGGTTATTTCCATCAATTCTATTTCTAAACTATGTCATTTTTGGGATAAAAAAGGGACCCATATCAGCCTTTAAGCCCTAATTTCCATCATTCTTCCCTCTGAAAATTCTCTAAGGCAAAAAGGTCTCTCAAGAACAAGTTAAGGGAAGTCTAGGGTTTCCAAGTTCTTCCCCCCCAAAGTTTACAAGTTTATTTCTCTCCAATTCTCTCAAGGTATATGATTTCATTTATGGGTATCCTTCCATCCATAAAGTTTCTTTTCAAGTCTTTTACCTTTTATTTAAGTTCCTTTAAGATATTATGCATGTTTTGTTGATTTCATAATGTTTTAAGTTATTAAATGATATTCATGGTATCCTATGACTATTTTACCAAGTATATAAACATTTTGAGTTGTTGGTGATGACCCCATGATGGGATTTAAAGTTGATGAAGCTTGGGCGTTTTAATGTTCCTTTAAAGAGAAATTTCCTTATAACTTATGTGATTTATGATTGTTCCATTATAAAAGCTAAACCCACCTAGTTTTCAAGTAAATTTATGCATGATTTAAGATAATTATTTAGGCAATAAATATGAGTTTTAAAGTTAAGGTTGTCAAATATATAAACATGTTGACAATTGCCCTAAAGATATTTAAGAGAGGTCCCCAAGATAAAAGGACAATACTCACTTGGTAGTTCCTAAGTTTGAGATACTCTTATGATTGCTACTCATGATTCTTACTTATGTTGTAACAGATTCAGTGGGATGACTTAGCACCGAATGTGGCATTGAGGTGGTGTTCGGTAAAGGAACCTTAGAAGCAACCCTTTGTCACATTAACTATGTATCACCATAAGAGCCCTTGTAGGCTAGGCTAGTTGATCCACCTCGGCCATTTATTTTATTATAATGTATGTTAAGTTGATGGAGCTTCACCCGGCAAGTGGTCTCACCATGCCAATGTAGGGGACTATGTTGGATTCCATGTAGTAGCTCAAATGGTCTTAAATATCAGTTAAGGTCCATTCCCATAAGTATATTATTCTATGATGTAATCCATTTACTTATATTTTCTCATGCATTTATTCTCATTCATATTGAGCCATGCCCTTATTTCATGCATGAGATTATATTGATCTTATTTTCTACGTATACGTTATATTTATGAATGATGGCATTACAATTTCATGCATTGCATAGCATCTCACATACTTAGTATATTCCAAAATTACTAATGCATATTTTTCCTGCACGATTTAACCATGTAGGTCCAGGAACTCCTCCATCGGCTTGTGGCTAGTAGTTGGCGTTCAAGACTAGCTTGTTATTATGGTGAGCCCTTAGTTCGATACTCTTCCACTTTTCATTTTATCCTGTATTTTCTATATATTTCAAGATGATGTATTTATGGCCCTTTTGAGGATTTTACATTCTATGTTGTCTATTTATGGATTCTTTTTTATCTGATGGAAATCGACTGTACCAGTTCAATCTGTTATGTACTAGTTGGTATACTTATGAAAAAGGTTATTGTTAGTTATTTTTACTGCTTTTTAATGTTGCTTCATTGCTAAAAATGGCCTATAGCCCCTTTCCCTTAATCTTTTGCAAAATTTTTAATTTATTACCCATGAATGCTTAAGATGCTTGAGATGGCTTGGATGAGGTGTCTTCGGGTATCTCATTCGTCGTGTGATGACTAGGACCCTAGGTTGGGTCATTATAAGATACCCCTCTTATAATCCCTACCTAGTGCTTCTCCTCGACCTCGACCTCGACCTCGACCTCGACCCCTACCTCGTCCTCCAACTCTGCTCAAACCTCTACCTCAAACTAGGGCCTCAGCAAAGCCCTCGAGAGATACCCCCATCCTCTCTAGCCTGTTGAAGATCTAACTCTGACCATCTACAAAAAGAACATGTAAACACTAATACAAGGATTCACGCCCGATTAAATTGAAAGAAGTAAACGAGGAATTTTCTAACCGTCTCCATAGCCTCCCAAAGATAAGCAATGGACATCTCGTGTCAATCCTTGAGACTCTATTCAACTGAGCTTGTACACATGTGAGATCTATGAACCTGGGGCTTTGATGTGATGGCATTTGTCTTTACCCACCAAGACAAATAAGCCTAAACAGGTCACAATAGCACAATACAAGATAATGTAGAATCTAAAATGACAAAACATTAAGAATAACAAGAGTATAAAGCATAAGGGGTAAAATCCAACCTAAAACCATATTAGAACTGATTGTCACAAGGTACAAACTTCTAAGACATCATGATGAAAAGAAATGATACAAGTATCAATAGTCTTTACCTCTCAAATAGAACAAAACTACTAAAAGATATCTGATAGTCTTGAGAGTATGTTGGATGTAATGACATGGTCATCATTTTTGGCCTTATCAGTGAAAATTACTATTTTACCCTTTTGTAAGTTGCTTTGGGCCTATTTTGAACTATTTGAATGATTAAAATTGAAATCCAAAGTTTTTAAATGGTGAATATGAGTTTTGGCACTTTTTGAAAGCTTAAGTTGTTAAAAAAGTGAGTTTTTGTACCATTCTAATTTTTTGGTGTCAGATTGGGTATCTGTCAATTTCATTAGTTCTGAAATGTTGAAACTGAACTACAGGAAGTTACAGAACTGAATTTGGAGTTAAAATGAGATTTTTAGGCCCAAAGTTTGATTTTGGTCAACATTCGAACTTCGGATGCTCGGATCAGAATTTTGAAAGTTTTAGTAGTTCTGGATGGTGAACTAACGCTAGAGATGGTCTCATTATAATTTTTGGAGTTGTCAAGGGCAATTTTGATATTTTAAGTTTTAAACTTGTTTTATCAAGTCAGATTGATAAATATGGAGAGGAGGCCTTGAAATCGATTTCTGATGATTCTGTTGAGTCCAGATAGTTGTTTCAGGTATGGATACATATAGAGTTTGTATAATTCTTACTTCGAATTAGTTTTGGAGGTCCGTTCCGAGTAGGAGATTAGACTTGGGATTGTTTATTTGTTGATATCTAGTGCAGGTGAAATTCCTTCTCCGTGTTCGCGTAAAAGAACCCACTTTCGTAGAGGTCTAGTGTGTTTACTCTTCGCGTTCGCAGCGTCCTAGTCCGCATTCGCAGAGTGTTAGTAGGTGTGAGTGAATCCCCCTCCTTTTTGTTCTCTGCATTCGCAGGTTAGTCTCCGTGATCGCTGAGGTCTTTTTGGCCTTTCCCCTCTGCGTTCACGGGACTCCACCCGCAATCGCGAAGAGCTTTTTATATTTGGACAGTGTTAAACTCGTGAAACACTATTTTTAGCTATTTTCACAAATTTAGAGCTTTTTAGAAAATTTTGAGAAGAGAATTTCGAAGAGACATTTCAGGTAAGTGATTTTAGCATTATATTGGTCACTTTTCATAAGTTTTATCTTGATATCAACTTAAATTTCATGATTTTCAATGTCCAAAATTGAGAATTTTTAGACTATGAATTTCAAACTTTGAATGTTGATTTCTACTTTGGTTTAACCTTGATTTTAGTAGGATTTTCACCCATGAACTCTATTTTTTGTGTAGAACTTGATTTTAAAGTCAATTTTCAGATTTGGAAACTTCAATTTTTAGCCCTAAAATTAATCTTTTTGTCCCTAATTCTAAACCATGTCAATATGGGTATCCAAATGCTCCTCTTGATGCATAGTATCTGATTTTGATAGTGATTGGTCGATATGAGGAACATTTAGAGGCTTGAGTTGATTGAAAGCTTGTTCGAGTGCAGTTTCGGCATTGAGGTAGGTTTGGCTAACCTTTTCGGAACTGAATTTGAGTTATTGATCATGATTATATGGTAATTATGAGATCTATACTAATTTGTGAGTAATTATATTGATGAGATGCGATATTGATGGAAATATGATGTTGGTTAAACCAAATTATGGGTAATTGTAATTCTATTATGATCTGAGATGGATACTTATGGATTGAGATCCTATGAAATATTGTCGTGATAAATTGAGGATTTTAATAATGGTTTGGAAAACATGTTGGTAATTTGATGGTTAATGGGACACTGTGATGACTATACACATATCGTTTAGATGAGTAAGGTCTGGTTTTTGGGTTACACTTGATGTTGGGATGTTATTATTATGCGTACATAATTATTGAGACGCGTAAGGTCTGGTATTTAAGATATACTTGTTAGTTGGACATATTGTTGACGGATTTATATTATATGGACGAGTGAGGTCCGGTATATATATATATATATATATCGAGTATATCTAATGTTTGAAATGGTTATGTCTAGATGAGATATTTTTATAGATTATGATACTTGATATTATATTTCATGCCTTGTGAGACTTATAATGTATTAGTCTCATTATGTTGTTATTCTGTTTATGTACATATTTGGGTGATTAGCATTGCCTTGCATTATGTCATGTTGCATTGTACCACCCCTTGACCCGAGTAGGAGGCAAGGATAATACGCTCCACAGTTATACCAACCCCTTGAGTACCCGAGTAAAAAGCAAGGGTGCTCACTCTAATTCCTTGACCGTGAGTAGGTGGCAAGGATGAAATATTGTAACACCACTTGACTGCGAGCAGTTGACAAGGAGGAGACATTGTAATACCCTTGACCGTGAGAAGGTGGCAAGGTCACGAGACACCTGATACATGATTGATGGTATTTCATATACTGTGTGGTTATTGACAATGGTATTGTAATACTAGACATGTGGGAGATCTTATAAGGCTTATTGTATATTCTTATTGTGTACTAACCTTTTTGATGTAGGTGTAGGATTCTTCGTTATTACATACTTATTCGATTTCTTTTACCCAGTCGGTTGAACCTACAAGGTACATTTCGGTGTACTCACCCCTACTTTGTTTCATCCCTGCAGATCGTACATAAGGTTCAGGACAGAGTAGTTGATCATTCTATCGGAGTGTTACGGATATCACCCAGATCTTTATGGTAAAGTTCAGACTTTGAGCCGTCATGGATCTTTGGATTATCTTTCATTTCTTTTCTATCAGACTATGTATTAGATATTATGAGATAGGATTGTATTTTCCTTTGGGATAGTTGTATTTATCCTTTAGTATTGTTGTAGATGCTTTTGTACTCATGACTCCAGATTTTGGGATATTTGATGTTATATTGTGTTGCTTTCCGCTTTATTTCAATCTTGTATAATTTTACCCATTTTGGGTCGTGACATTGGAGAAAAAAGTAACTACCTCACAACTGTCAATAGCTCGATTCAAAAGAGGAAGAAGATCGTCAGCAGGATCCAGGGTCACAACCTATACACATGTGTAAACAAATATGGGTGAGTACCAATGTACCCAATAAGAGGACCTAATCACAAGTAGAGAATAAAGAACTAAGCACTCCTTCCATCCAAACCACATACCTCCGAACTACAAAATCTACATAGAGAAAAGGCCAACAGACACAGTATAGACAATATATAATCACAATCTCAGTTCAAAGTTTCTCAACAACTCAATCTCAACAATTCACAAAAACAAGTCAATCAACATATCACACTTAACATAGTTCAACGCTTTTAATATAAGGAGAGGAATTGAATTAAATGTCATGATATACAAGAAAATAATGCAATGTCAAGTACTCGCAATGCATGTATGTCCTACGATACACATCTGTCGATATAAGTTGATAGAAACCCATGGGGACCACGCATGGACCATGTATCCATCAGAACTATTTTCCTTTGACATTTTCTTTCTTTTCTTTTCTTTTCTTTTCTTTTTCTTTTGTTGGAGCCATTTCCCTTCGGATTTTCCTTTTTCTTTTTGACGATACTATTTCCTTTCGGTATATTTCAATGCAACACATAAGCACATATTATCTAGGCATGAGAGTATGTAAAGAGTCAACACTATCTATACATTCAATAATCACTTCAAATCAATTTCATTATCATCTATTCGAAATAATTTTCTTTCAACTTTTCATCATCAATGAGACATCAAACAATACATATTATCACAACACAATATCACTTGAATAAGTATGAGATTAGTCAAAATGTCCTCATAAGTCATTTACTCAATAATCAAATGTTCAACACTTGTGTCAACATCAAAACATTACATAATAATCATCTCACATAATGGATCAAGTTCTCAATAACTACTATATCATCATAGCTTAAGATTACTTCCCATTTAATCCATAATTTTTAAGTATTTGATTCAACAATCCTAGTAATTACTAGACTATCTAACTAGTTCAGTCATCACCTATAGAGTACTTTCATAAACGTGTTCACATAAACAAGATTCAAGCTCAAAAATTAAATCAATGAAAATATGCACCATGTTATCAACAATCAATATTACAAGATTAATCTACATCCTCCAACACAAGGATCAAAATCATCTCACTTACGCATCAAGTCAAGAATCAATTCATACATATTATCTCATGAACCTCCCACTTTACCCAATCATATTTGCTAATCAATTCACTAGTCCCCAATTTCACCAAAGAAAGGAAAATACCAAGTTCAATTAAACTTAACAAGGTTTAGAGTACACTTGCCTCAATTAAGACAAAAGATCACTCCAACGAAAGTGTATTTCCCTTCAGAATCGTATCAAAAGCACCACAATCTATTATAAAATAAATTCACATTCACAATCCAAGAAGAACAATACCAATATCAAGCAATTCAGGGAAAAGGGATAAATCATCCAAATATTCACTACAAAAAATCAATGTCAAAATCTTTAAAAAATTAGATAAAAATATTTCTCTCATGATCAAAAAATTATTAGTGAAAATCAATACGAAAGTGAAGTTGAAATGAGAACATAATCATAAATTTTGTGATAACACATATTCATGAAAAATCCTCAATTTTCTCGATTGAAAACTCCAAATTTGATATTAAAATCAAAGGATAATTAATGAATAATGACACGGGGAGTAGAAAATATATTTTTCAATGAAAAACCTTCAAAAACCCATGCAAAAATCATCCATGCCAACTCTCATAATATAAAAATGGAGGAAATAAGCAAAAATGTGTAACCAGGAGTCTAAAACTCCTTTTTGATATCGCTATAGAGACAAAGGTATCGCTATAGCTGTAACAACCCAAAAATTTTTGAACATCGTAATAGTGGATCAAGGTCTATTTTGAACATGTTATGGTTGTGTAGTGATGATCAAGAGTTCTATTTAAGTGGTTGTATTCAAGGGAATCGTGTTGGGAGAGTTTTGTATGAAACCGTGTGGAAGGACTGCTTTGAATGGCTACATCTCTTGGTACGAGGTGAACTGTGTGGACTATGACCCATCAAAATAAATTTCTTCGAGTTATCTTCGCAACGTAATTGGTTTCACTCAAATCAGAATTAGTATGTGGAAGTTATGACTATTTTGGTGGGATTATCCGTGGACAAAGTGTTCTGGAAAGGGAGAGCCAAAATTGGCTAAGGCAGGGCCATACAGGAGGGGCCACGAGCTGTCGGAAGGCTCACGACCCGTGAAGGGAATCCATAGGTTGATCCAATAAGTGAGGATAGGTGATGGACTAAGGTCGGAACCAAATAAGGCTCCACAGACCACTTCACGGTCTGTGTGATGCCTCACGGTCCGTGAAGGCCTCTGTGGAGTGGTCTAGAGACTCATGAGACTCCAAGGCCAAGACTCTGGGCCAAGTGAGGCTCCACGGACCAGTGTACGGTCCATGTGCAGCTTCACAGACCGTGTGTCCTGTCGTGAAGTGATCCAGAGAGTCTTCCAAGATTTCAATCCAAGGCATAAACCAAGTCAAGCCATACGGTAGGGCTCACAGTCCGTGAGCCACTACAAGGATCGTGTGGATTCTTCCATCAGTGACTGTTCTAGTTATCTACTTCATTTTATTAATGGTTAATTGGTAATTTTAATTATCCCTAGGTCCATTTTAGCCTTTCTAAAGTCTCCTAAAACCCCTAAATTGAATCCTAATCCATTTTAATTCATTCAAGCTCTCAATTTATCTCCTAAATTCTCTCAATTTTCTCTCACCCACTATTGAAGACCAAGCTTGAATTTGGGGTAATCTCAAGTCTTCATCAAAATCTTCTCAATCTTCTAGTTAAATTCAAGGTATGTAGGTTTGATTCATAGCTTATCTTTTAACCATGGAGACCCAAAATCCTTTTCTAAATTTTGATGAATTATGATTTTTTTAAACAGGTCTTTTGAATCAAGAAAGATTTAGTGCAATTGAAGTATTGGTTGTTCTTATTTAATGATTTCAAGATGAATTAAGCCCCTAATTGATAAATTTCTTTGATTCAAGATGGTACAAGTATGCATGTCCCCTTACTATTTAATTTATGCATGGGTAATGTTAAATTGA